>JAPEVC010000124.1:0-106328 GCA_027946555.1 Gnomoniopsis sp. IMI 355080
GGGGTACGTTGTACTTTGAGGGACATGCAACTGCCAGACAGGCGCCAGTGCATTCTGCGTGGCCTCCTGCTTGGCAGGACCTTACTCTTATGGACTAGAACATCGGCAGGATACGGGGGGAGACAAGGCATGGGGGTGCTCTTGAATATGACGAGGAATACACCTGCGAGCCTGAGGAGCAGGATGAATGGCCGCACAAGCAGCTTGGAACAATAGCAATCTGCTTGGGCTGGGCAGATGTTCTGGCGTGTGACACAAGGGAAGGGGAGTGGGCCGCAGTTATGGAGTAAATGCAGGCTGTGCGGTCTGGTTATGGCACGCATTGGTAGGTTGACTACCTACATCGATTTGGGCGCTGTGAATTGTCTCTTCAGGAGAACACGCTTTATTCCTAGACTGTAGCTTGATGCATAAAAGTCACGCACTTAAGGGCTGAGATTGAAGACAAGGTGCTGATAATTAGAAAATTGTTGACCATGCATATCAAGGGCCAGGGTATGGGAGACGGAGCCATCCTCGCTGCCTTCGTCCGGTCACTGTGCAAATGCGGCGCCGCTCGCAGAAGCGAAGCGCAGAACTATGAATCGCTGGAAAGGGTGCGTGCTGCTCGATTGGTATGGCACTTTTCTAAGATCCCAATACATAGAGGCCTATTGCGGGCATTTATTGGGACGTTTGACGACTTGAGCGCAGGCACTTCCGGGATGTCTTTCTTGTGTGTAGCAATAGGCGTGGTTCTCACAGGCTTGATTCACCTATTGTCGGCTGTTATCTCGTTAGGCGCGACTGCATCATAACTTCATCGCTGCTACCATATATATATAGAGAGAGAGAGAGAGAGAGAGAGAGAGAGCGAGCGCGCGCCGTTGTCACTACGCAATCGTAGCCGTTGGCTTCCTCGGTCTCCGTCAGTGGCCGCGGGACAAGTTTGAACAGTAGCAGATTCTTTGACTTTCTCTTGCAGAGGCACCTGAAGACAGAGCAGCCTCCTCAGACAGCTTTGGAGCTTGCAGGCTCAGCCGCAAAAATTCTCGTGAGCCAGCCTGGAGAGGTTATCCTGCTAGATGTTTCGCCGTGCCGATTTGAGTCCATGAAAAAGGAAGTGGCATTTTCTTTCCGCCATCGATCCTCTCAAGTTTCTCATGGCCCGATCAGCGGCGCACGCATCGATGCAAGCATATGGCCACTTTATCATGGCTGGTCAGCGCAGTGCGTGCTCGAATTTCACCACACTATCCTCCCGTACCATTTGAATATATACGTTCCAAACGACAAGCACCCGGGAAAGCTTTCTGCTTTCTGCCGCGTTGTTTGTTATTAAGCTACAGATTAGCCATTTCGAGATCGTCCATGTATCTCGTCTCAGCTGCCGCAACTGAGAACGGTCCACCTTCGCATCGAGGGAGGCCATGTACGACGATTTTCCTCGTTATGGACCAGGAGACTCCACTACATTGTTCATCGCGTCCTAATCGCGGTCGGAGATAATGCTTCCTAGCCTGGAAGGAGCTTGGCTCATCTCCGCTGCTCTCGTTGGCATCATTGGTTTGGAGACCAGCTTCAGGCTCAGCACGACATTCGAAAGATGGGTGAGATGTCGATATATTTCACAGTGAACATATCTTCTCTTTGTTTGATTGGATAGAATTCAAATTTTGCGGATTCTTTAGGGCGAAATGTTTCGTGAACATAAATTTGAAACGCGAAAAAGCTGGTCCAGGTAAGCAAGCTATCAGAGACATTCGGAACGTTGAATATCTAGGTCTGAAAACAGCCTTTTTGCGCGTACTTTGAGACGGCCTCGGTGTTGGTGACACCAGAAAAAAAGATTCGGAAGCTGACCTGAGCTGGGTTAGTGGTGTCCGGCAATGGCTAAAAGTTGGTCTGCTGGGGGTAGTCTGCAGGAGGTAGCTAGAGAACGTAGTTGTCGTCACCTCATCTCTAGTTGTAAGTTGATGTATTGAAGAAAACGAAAAGACAAAAGATCAAATATACATCGCAAGGTCTACCTTGGTGGAGCAGGAGGGCAATTGGAGTAACATCAACTGCATTCAATAAGCACATCCCGCATTAAAGTAAGACGATTTACACCTCACTTTCAAGCCATCATAGACTGCCAATACTGGACCCATTCTTGCCAAGTTCAATACATCACTAAGTATTTCGTCAGCATACCGACGCTCATGTTGGACGTTGTTGGACGTTGGATACAGGGATGAAGCTGAGTCAGCTGATTCAGCTCAGTTTGCGCTGGTGTTTATATTATTTCCTTGGACTGACTTTGAGCTCTATGGATACCGTATCCTTGAAAGAGATACCCAGGGGAATAGTTCCCGGATCTCCTATGATACTTGTGGGTGAATCCACTACCTCAAAGCCTCCATGCTATGAAAATTGAAATCAGTAGCGCCTTACTTAGCCCTCTACCCATGGCTTGGTTCCCGACTTCGCATCTCTAAGCTACGTTCTCCATAATGCTGAGTCTGTTCCCGAACGTATTTTCCTCCTTTTTCTAGAATCCATGTCTTCTCAATGCAGCAAACACTCTGTGCGTTTGTGCTATGAGACTTCCTCGACCATCTTGCGAGGCCCCCTATCGCTGGGGCGGGCGGCGTTGACGAATAGTCGTCCAGCTGGACCTTCCAAAATCTCCCCCGGAATTGCAATATGGTTGCCTTCACGGCTGCTGGTCCAACGGATGAAGATGGGGTTAGGCTTCCTAATTCCGTCTTCACCCACCTCCAGTGCCTCCTCGCCGATGGCTGCAAGATTCTTGCGATTGGTCTTGCTGGCTTGCTTCTTGAGCAACTTGTTGATTGTTTCTTGCTGCAGGTGAGAAGTTGCATTAGTGATTATCCCACACGAACAAGACACAGAGGCTCTGTGGAAGGTCGGAAAAGCAGCATACCTTCACTTCTTCATTGCGCTTCTCGCTGAGATTGCGGCGACGTCGAGCCATCTCTGCACGTCGCATAGCCTTCTCTTCAACTGTGAAGGTTTTCTTGGCTTGAACCTCTGCGCGAATGAGTTTAGTCAGCGATTCAGAGACGTGCCTACTGCACTCGGTAGAAGTTCTGATGCATACCGTTCGACAAAGCTTGGTAGTGGCTCTCATCGAGACCCTCGAAGCGGGCCCGTTGCCGCTGGGTCATCTTAGAGAGGTCAGGCGTCCCGCCACGGCTGCCATCCTCATCGCTGTCAAGCTCTGCAGCTGCGGGCATGGCGGTGGTGTCCTCATCAGGTTCTCCATCTGCGTCAGGCTCCTCAATCTCCTCGCCCTCAGCGTCCATTTCCTCGTCTTCCTCCTCGCCTTCGGCATCCTCGTCTCCAAGATTCAAGTCCTCGTCATCGCTGTCAAGGTCGCTCAGCTCATCGTCGTCGGAATTATCGGCGTTGATGCCAGCAGCCTGACCAGCAGCCTTTTTAGGGGTGACCTGCTTAGTCTTCTTGCTTGAAGGTGATGTCTTGACCGGCTTTGAGATTTTGATCACGGGAGCGGGTTGTACAGGCGTCATTTCGACATCCTCCTCACCCTCTGCATCCTCCTCCTCCTCCTCGCCCTCGGCATCTAAATCCATCTCGTCCTCATCGACGTCTTCCATTTCTTCGTCTTCATCGTCGTCATCAGCAATTCCAGCAGCAGGTGCGCCGACCTTAAGAAAAGTTAGAAAGCTTCCCTATTAACAGCGGTACTCACTTCTTAGGGGATCTTAAAGTACCTGAATCTCATCCTCACCCTCTTCTTCGTCGTCTTCGTCGTCAGAGTCTTCGACCACATAGTTCTTCTTGCCACCACGAGCAGAGCGCTTGGGAGTAGAGTCGTTGCTGACCGCAATGCTGGCACCATTTCTACTGGTGGTGGCTTGACGAAGCTTGCTTGCCGGCAACTTGACGTTAAGGTAGGTGTGTTCTTTCTCACCCTGACCACTGCGGGAGACGGAGGCGAGACCTTTGCCATCACCAGCCCGGCGTGTTGGTCTAGATGACGACATGTTGTCGCTGTCTGCCATGTCAGTAATTGCGACTGAGGCCTTCTGGGCGGCCGAGCGACGTGGCCTTGAAGACATGATGACTGAGGGTTGGTGTATGTGGTGCGATGAATGAAAGCAAGAATGCAAGGAAGTGCTGTATGATCAAGTGGGATGACGAAAGTGCAATGAGGTTGAAGAGATGTCGTTGAAAGGGTTGGCCCGGGTTTGATTGGGTCGGTAAGCGGTGGGGGCACAAGGTAGATCAGCCACGCCGCTGCCAACACTGCGGTCAGGTTCGAAGATTGAGCTAAGCTCTTCGTTCGGACTTTGTGTGTTTTGGCAGGTGGCAATGCGGGTGAGACGATGCGAGGTCACACCAACGTGCTCAGCCGGCCGGTACCTGCATGCAAGTCCAAGTAGTGGACTTGGTGGCATGAGTCTAAGCCAAGGGAGGCCCCACGGTCTCGTAGAGATGCTGGACTCTTCTGTGGTCCAAAGTGTTGTTGAATCTTGGTGCATATGAAGGTCCAAAGCGGCGACAGTACAATTTGACTACAGAGTCCAGGTCCAGGTCCAGGTCGAATTCAAAAGAGTGAGGTCAAGGACGCACGCCACGAAATGAGGTGCCTCTTGGAGTAGTGTGACGTGCCTCGGATGTAGCCCTTGTCTGGCAGCCCGGGGTTGGATATTTTGTGTGTGTGGGTAGATGTGTATATGTGTCTTGCTTGACTCTTGCAGGATCGACCGAGCCAATTTCCACGTGGAGTTGGCGTGGTAGTGGTGCAACTCCGATGACTTTTGTGATGCCGTCGTCCCGGTTATCCGCAGCCGTATGCGTGACTTGGGTAGACGAGTCCCATCCAGCCCCAATACAGCTTGGTTGGGCGGTGGTCGATCCAAGTCAATTGGCGTGAGACCGGAGGTTTTCCCAGCGTGGCAGACAGAACCAACGCCGGAGATCCTTCGTGCTCAACTCAATCCGGGGAATGAAATCGCAATCAACCAACGAACGAGTCGACAACCCCTGGTTGACTACCTAGGTAGGCAAGGAGATCCACTTCACGATTTGGTGCCACGTCCAGTAGTAAATTGGCCTCAGATGTTTCCGCTTAATGCTCTCTTGAGGCCGTGGATGATGCAGATTGGCGAAAGCTGGATGGCAATGCTTCGGCGCGTCGAATTTAATGTTCTACACCTTGGCGCACCTCCTGAAGCTCCGGGCCGCGGATGCGAAAGCAAGTATATGAAGAAGCGCGATGTGTTGGGTGGGCCTTGGGGAAGGGAGCACAACATGCTGATTGCAGGAAAGACATGACACTTACCAAGTAGATCTATTATGTACAAAGTATGAGGGCGGCAATGTGCGGTTCTTGGTAGGCGATAATTTCTTGGCTGATGGGTTGTGGCAGGCTGGTTGGACCAAGCCCCTTTGTGCACTTAGAATGGATGGATGGTGGGACCACGCCCACAAGATCAAAGGTACCTATTACTTTGATTTGGCTGTAGCATCAAGATTCGTCTAATGTCCCTGACGCGCGCCTTGTTAGATTCGCCACTGCTGTGTAGCCATGCCCAAGCTCGAGCAAACACGCAAAATCAGAGGCATACATACCGAAGAAGGTTTTGTCCGGTGAGACGTGGAGGCTTGGACGCGCGCAGGAACGATCAGCCCTGTCCGTGGTTCCGGTAAAGTATGCGTCGTACGACAACCAGATGCCGAAATCGAAGGTCTCTTTTTTTAGTGAGGTGCAGTGGTAGTAAGCAGTCTGTCTGTCTGCTCGTCGATTGTGCGCGTAGAGTGGAACTTGACGCAGCCACTTTACCGGATGAGCGACGGGGGCTGGTCACCTCGAGTGTACTTCCTAGATATGTGATATGTGAATTTCCAAAGCCGAAGAGCGTTGGGTCCCTTGCTAATGATAAACTTGGTGATGCTCTTGACCCTGCTTATGCGCAGCAAAAGAACTTCGGAGGCCAAATCGTCGGCCTGTCAATCTGTTGATGTCTTTTGGCCTCAGCTGGTTTCGAACCAGGAGCGCGGGTCTAGTGGTATTCCGGGTTTCTGGCTGTACTGTACAAGTAGCTTTGTACCTGGTCTGTGCGGCCCGGGTATGAGCCGAGGTCCAACGTCTCCCGCTACCTGGGAATCTTCCTAAGTAACCACCATAACCTCAGTTCAAGCTTCTGCAACTTCTACCAAACTGTTTTTCAAGTGACTTCTTGCTGAACAACATTTCGCTGCTTGTACGTGAACTTCTGAGGAGACGAAATGGGTGATTCAGACGAAAACAGCAAGCAAGCGCCCTTGGTGCCATCATGGCAGCAAGCAGCCTCCAACCAAACCGAGGACTCGGATACCTCCACCGAAAGCATCCTGGATCAAGCACGAAGATTTCTGCAGGAAGAGACGGTCAAATCCTCGAGCAGGGAAAAGAAGATTGAGTTCTTGAAGTCGAAAGGGCTCGAAGAGGCAGACGTGACCAAGTTATTGGAGGAAAGCAACGAAACAACAACACAGTCCATAACACAGCCGCCGACGGCACAGCCAACAATCACAACACTGGAAAGCATAGAAACCCCAGCCTCTTTGCAAGAAGCCAAGCCCGACCACCCTCCAATAGTCACCTACCCAGAATTCCTCACCAAGCCTACCAAGCCGCCACCACTCATTACTGCCTCCGGCCTCCTCAATTCCCTCACCATCATCGGCGGTTTTTCTACCCTCGTCTACGGCGCAACTAAACACCTTGTCAGCCCCATGGTCTCCAGCCTCACGCAAGCGCGCGTAGAATTCCACGAGCATGCCAACGACCACCTCACAGACCTGGTCGACAAGCTTGAACAGGCCGTGTCCGAGATACCGCCGGGCTACCACGCCGCTGGCAAGAGCTACCAACACAAGCCTCTTGCAGATGAAGACCATATACACGATAACGACAACAACAGCAATAGTAGCACCTATGACGACCCCACCGAGCTCTTCCACCGCGACGTTGGCGTTCAGACCTCCGCCCCGCCTAGCCCTAAGCCGCCGTCATCGTCGTCATACCTCAACCCTCTTGCCGCTGCGAATCCGCGCACGCCCGCCGAGCAGACGCAACACCAGGCCGACCGGCTGAAGCGGTTGAGCGTCGGGGTGCGCGGTCTTGCCGCAGATGTGGTACACCAGGCCGAGGAGATTGAGGCGACCAAGGGCGTGCTTGATACGCTTGGGTCCGAGCTGCATAACTTGACGTATCCGCCCGAGTCGTTCGGCGTGGGCAGTAGCTATCTGTATGGCGCATCCAGGACAGAGCCTGAGGATGAGATCAAGCGGGTCAAGACGAGCATAAGGGCGATGAAGGGCGTGTTGCTGAGCACGAGGAACTTTCCGGCTTCGGTCCGGTAGGGAGGGGAAGAGTGCCAGGCGCTGTCCTTGAGCAACTTGAAATTATGGATTTGAGGCATCTTTGTGTTGGCCAGATGAATGATGTACACCGCAATATTGATGATGGTAGTCTATGTGATTGGTGAATATATGAGTTGGGAGCCATGAAGGAAAGAAACAGCCACTCAGCCCTCACATCTTGTCAGGAGGCGAGATGATGGTTTTGTAGCAACAAATGTATAAACAATGATACCCATTCAGCCTTCTGAACCACCTTATTGCTGCCCCGACGCAAGAACTTCCAGGACGTGTAGCATGGTTCTGAATGTTAAAGCACCTGTCAAGATCTTTTTGGTTGTCCATTCATTTTCTAATGTAGCACCTCCTATAGGGACAACTGGTTTACATTAAGCTACGAGAGCCAATAGCTAATAGGAAAGAGACTGAGTGAGACCAAGTATCAATAGACGGGCATCACACGCCAGTTATACCGGTTCAGACAGATAATAACTACCTAAGACTGCGTTTTGATGTGCGATGCTCCCGATCCTGCCCTGTGAAAGCTTTTTCCTGCTCCACAAACCTAAGAAGCCAGGTCCCCTTCTGATATACGTCGAGCGAATCGCTGCAAAGCTGAACGGTGTACCCATTTGTAAACAGAGAGGACAATCTAGCTGTCTTCGATTCTCGCATCCCTAACCTCCCATACATGCCAAGTCACGAGCCCGATATCCTCCGCTTCGCTCACTAATGCCCTCTACCGCTGGGCAACTTCACAGGCAAGGAAAGACTGTGAACTCATCCGTCAGACGAGCCATGGCCCCGAAGACCGCACCGTACTTCCTACCATTAGCTTCAACAAACTCATCACCACAGTGTTGTTCTCGTTCAGGCCATAGAAATTCCGGAAGGTGCGTTGCTGTGACTGCTGCTCACAGAGCCGCTCCTCGCGGAAGCTTGATTGGCCCGGCCACTGGAAGCGGACACTGAACCTGGTTGGGGTTTATCTACCCCCATCACGGTGAAAACCTTGTCCCACTCGTCGACCCAGATATGCTCAAATTGGCGGCCCTCGTCCCTCTGCTTCTGGTACCAGGTCATTGTTGGGGGGTAGGTATAAACCATGTCCTTATAGGGTTTGTTACGTCTAGCCTCCTCAAAGAGCTGATTGATACAATTCGAGACACCCCTGGGTTGCAGATGTCCGCTTCCGCGAGGCGCGTGGAAGATGATCCGAGTGTCTGGATCGTCATCGTAGCCAACTTGCTCCTTGTTGTCCGTGTCAGATGGGCCCATTCGCAAGGCTACTTGGCGGTAACCATTCACAACTAGAAAGTGGGCCGCTCCAGCTAGCGTGCGCTTCAAGTTCGCGACAATGCGCATGAGGAACTCAGCCGTCATGTCCGCAGGCTCTTTCGATTGAAGTGGAAATTGGTGAACTTGGAAGCCGCCAAGCCAGACATTCTCGAGGAAGGAATTTGGGTTCTTTTCGTGCGCATGAAGTTGAATGTGCTTGACGAGCTCCCGCTGCATCCAAGTGAGATGGTTCAAATGTAAAGAAGGATTTTTCTCGAGCTCTGCCCCAGCGCGGACGTCCCATATGATCAATTCTGTCCTTCCATGCGAGTAAAGAGTGCCTTTCTCATGAGGATTCACCGGACGCCATATTGCCAACCACGGGTGCCGTCTTGGCTTAATGGCCTGGGGGGGCTTTTCGGGATCCCACTCCTCTGAGATGGTGTAGAAAAAGCCGACAAAGGTGTTGTAGTGATAGGAACCAGACATCCAGGGAACGATTGAGTTCCACCATTGCTCAATCAGTTTGAAAGACATGCTGGGGTCGCCATAGTGAGCCGCCATTGCTTTGTCCACCCAAGACACTGGTGACGGGTAGAGCTTTAAGGAGGAGAGACCCCGATCCCGAGTCTGCAGCCAGGGCCCGATCCGGTTCTCATCGTTGTGAAACCATTGGCTCTGAAAGCCAGGATCTGCAGGCCTCTGCTTAATCAAGATTTCCCGCAGTACTTCGTCGGGGTCATTGACGATTGAAGGGCAATACTTGGGCACTGGCACCTTTCGCGAAGTTCTGGAGGTAAGAGTGTGCACAAGATCGCCATCTGATTTGCTGCTGGATCCAACGACGTAGAATTTGCGGTACTCGTGACTGTGCGCCATAGACCACCATCCAAACCAGTTGACGAGGCTTTGCTCATCGTGAGGATCAATCGATCTATCAGCAATGATGGTGGGGTTGATATCCGAAAATGGGGCTTGACTGTGTACTTGTTCAGACAACCACCAACCCATATACATCCAGGTCTTCTGTCGGGCCCCGAGATCTTCATCAGTTAGAGCGGCCTTGTTTTTGTCCATTGCTACGTACTCAGGCGACTTCCTATTCCATAGTTTTTTTTGCAGGTGGGTTCGCAGCGCAGACTTTTCACGGGACAGTTCAGTGAGGTATTCCAAGAAGTTGTATGCAACCACAAGCTTGTGGTTGCCTTGTTTCGCTCTCTTCTCGTAGAACCATTTCAGCAATCTGAAGACCGCCTGAGGTTCCGATACCACAAAACTTGGGGTGATAAGAACCGCGGACCCAAACGGAAACAACCGGGACAACTTCGTCGACATAGCAGGTATGATTCGGGATCCCACGAGGGGCTTTGGAGGTCCCATATCCAGAGACTCCGAAAAGTGCCAGACGTTGACTGGATATTTCACAAGTAGATTGGCGAGTTTTGGAAATCTTCGGAGGAAAGGAACAAGGGCTTCGTGAACGATGACTACTCCACGTTCTATCTTCGCCTTTTCGACAAAAGCAAGCCAACTACCGGGTACGAAGTTTGTGTAGATTTTGCAGGTCTTCTCACGTGTTGACAGCCACGAGGCCAGCGACCTCTGCCATTCGATCGCTCTCTGTGGAAAGGCCAAGAAGAAATGACCTGGTTTCTTTTTTTCTTTATCAGCCGAGGTGATGAGAACAGAATACTGAATGCCAAGGATTGTTGGGAATAGCACGACTTTTTCCTCGCCTACGCGGCTTTCAAGTGGTCGATTTGCGCTTGAAGAAGGCCGGATCTGCTGGAAAATGGGTATTGCTGATCCGAACATAAGATACTTCAAGGCAGCACCATCAGGGCTCGTAGGCTCAACACCAAAGTTGCTCAGGCCGTCGAAATCGGAACATTTTGTGGGGAAGACGATGAGATTGAAATGCGTTTGTGCTAAGAACAACCCGGAGGAACTAATCCTCAGGTGCTCCGCAAGAACCTTCAGATCTTCGCCGTATATAGTCGAAGTCAGTGTTCCTGCACAAAGAGGTTGAAAGCGTTGAGATGAAGGTGATAGAAGCTGGGCGATGAAAGTCTCGGCCAAAACCAAATGGCCCATTTCCAAGCAATTCATGTCGAGGAAATCGACCAACCATTGCTGGGCCGAATCAATCGAAGTCGCTGCGGGCATGGCATTGAAAGTGACGTCGAGGATATTGCCCGGAGAGGTCGAAAGTCTCAACTTCTTGCTGACGCTTTTTACACTTTGTATGTTTCTGGACTTGTACGCGGATAGAGATTGTCTCCTTGCACCGGTTGCTGCTGAGCTTGGAAAATCAAACTGCTGATCTGGAGAGGGATCTGGAGGACTGTCGATATCCATTGGTTCATCTACAAAGAGACACTCTTTTCCAGTGGTCCTATACTCTTCATCAGCTCCTGGGAAACGCTCTGATCGGGTCCGCTTTGCAGACGACTCATATTGAACAGAAGGCCCGGCGTCCACTTCCGTAAAATGAACTTTTTTGGCTCTCTTGTTGGGACGCCCAGCATCGGTAGCACCAGAGCTCATTGAGCTCCTCTTGGGTGGCCCGGAGTGTCGAGGAAGATCAGTCGGACCAATAGCTTTACCAGAACGATTTGGGGGCACTATGCTTGGTTGCTCCTCTGGTTCCTCTGGAACTATGCCAGGCGTGCCTTGAATGTCACCAGCCTCTGTCGAAGCTTGTCCTTGCGGAGCAGAGTTTAAAATTTCAGCCTTGGAGCCAGGTGCAAATATGACGTTGGCAATCTTGGAAATATCGGGCGCCTGATCGTCTCTGTCTCTGGACCTCAATTCGGCCTTCCGTATGTATTTGGCCTGACTGTAAAGTTTGGGTGCATGCTTGTTACCGATCTCAGCATCGCCCACGCCCTGCCTTGTCCTTGGTTTCTTGCCACCAGCAAAAATGTTGACAGGTATGGTCGATTTCGTTGTCTTTCTTCCCGTAAACACCTTCTTCGCAATCTCAGTGGTCGTCTTAGCAGTGGGAGGTATGGACGCAGGAACGTGAGTAGATGTAGTAGCTGACGGCAGAGCCGCTGCCTTTAATGTACTAGCGTTGGCTGAACGGCTGAACGAGGAGTCGGCAGTGCTACTTTTCCGAGCAGATCCTTGATAACCTGAACTTAGTGACACTGTACGATCCCCGTCTCGCCGCTTGCTTTTTTGGGATTCGTGAGGTTCTTTGGAGCTGCTTGAACGTGCCGAAGTCTGTTGGGATCTGACAACTGTTGTCTCTCTGCTATTCGAATTGGCAGATATCTTGGCTTTACCTGGGTTGAATGTAAACACTTTGCTAGTAGGCCGAACTGGTTGAGACGCCTTGGCTTTGGAAGCAGACTTGGATAATTCTAAGGCTTCCATTGCCTTGTGGTCAACAGCATTGTCTTCAACAGCTTCTTCGCGCTCATTGTCGTCGTCACTCGAAGGGTTGAATGGTTCAGCCTCGCTGTCTTGAGCCTCATTTGCCGAAACATCTTCATACTCTGAGTCCGACTGCTGCTGGCCTCTGAACCAGAAAGGGGTCGGTTGACGACCCAGTCTCCTTCGTTTGGCGTTTCTCCGGCGGTGGCGTTGACGAGCTTCCTCTAATCTGGCGTTGAATGTAGCCATGTATTTCTTCTCGAACTCAAGAGCCACGCTTGGGTCTTCCGTGGCCTTCTTTTTCTCCCACTGCTCTGTTAGCTGGGGTGGCAGATTATTGAGGGGTTCCCAAGTGCACTGGTCCAGTGGAAAGTTGGCCCATTCGACGAGATATACGGGCTGTATCTTTCCGTCGATTTCTTGTTCTCTCTCCGCGTGAACACCCTCGACAACGTACTCTGTATCTGGAGGGTCTTCTGACTCGATTGTTGATGTAAGTGAGATAGTATCTGAGTCGTCGTCTTCGTTTGTGGGCGTTTGTGCCAACGAAGACGAACGGCTAGACCGCCGCTGCACGTTGCCGTCCACGTCCATATCGGACTTCAAGGCCTGTCAGCCAAACCTTGATTATAGAATCCTGGAGTGAGAAAGGAGCGTGCGAGTTTGTTCCTGCGGCAGACCACAGAATTTGCCCTAGTATGAACACAACGAAACTGGTATGTGCATGCGCAGATGCAGCACATATAATCAAACCTGTACTGTGATGATCAACCTTCGATCAAGTCGGATGAAACGCGAGTTGGTGGCATGGCAGGACCATTTGCCTAGGTCCTGAAGATAGGGGAGTACGATATGGAAAATCTTGAGGAAAGACTTGATGATATGTGCCTGAACACGGACTGATAAGTTCGTCGCCGCAACGAGACGCGTTGTTTCTGCCCCGCTTATTGCTCCGAGAGTGAGAAGTGCTGGTTGATGAGTCAGGTAAGTTTGATGTCGATTGGGTTTGGCAGTGGACTGGTCCTAACCCACGAGAAGGCACAAATCCCAAGCTGGAATATTTGAAGCGGACCTTGACACCGGCGTTAAGGCGAAGGGAACGCAACCGTTGTGATCGGTGTCTCACGAACAGATCGGGAAGGTGTCAGGTGCCTTTGGATGGCAACACAGTCTTAAGAAATTGAGAATAGGGTCACCCTTCTTTGAAGCTTAATTAAATAGGCTGCGAAGTGATGGCAAACCGAATGTGTTTGATTGCAGGCATTTTCCATACTGAACTTCCAGTGTGAGTAACTCGGTGGACACTATGTTCATGGACGATGGGTAAGTCGTGCCTCTTGCTCCTGGCCATGATCTCAGGGTTCAGGTTCATAATTAGTAGCTTGGTTCATGGTCTTGATTAGCGCTGCATACCTAGGAATTGTATGCAAGTACCTAGGTAGTTGGGCACCTTTGAATGACCCCATCGATTCTAAGTTGTATGGTTTCGAAGACAATATTCTTTTCTTGGATGACTAGACAGGTAGGCATCTGCCGCCATCTGCAAAGCCACATGTTATGGTCAACATTGCCTACTCCCAAGGTGCTTAGTGCTTATCATTGTCACAAGCCTTGGGCTCATTCAGGTCATCTCAAGGTTCCTGATCGGGCAAAAGCCCCCAAAGAACAGCAGAACAGCGGCCTTGGAGGAATGGCCAATGGCCAGGCTATTATTAGGTACCTAGAGCAGGTAGTTAGGTAGTTTTACTTTGATTCTCAAAATCTTTTGGATCTACCTAGTAGCATCAGACTTCACCCATGGTTGCACTTTGACCTACAGTCCTTTCCGTATGACGAATTATAGGACATGTGCTGTGTATAATCTCTGAAGTGTTGTTGCGTTAGTGCTGGTTTCGGGGTACTTCCGACACAGATAGGGACCTAGACAGGACCGACAACTATATTTTCAGACTAACCCTGACTATTGACAAAACAGCAACTTGAGTGCAATGACTGCCTGAGTATCTTTGAGTAGATAAGCAGAGTATACATCATCACTATCTGCACGACATTATGTAGTAGACTGGGAGATCTCAGCACATGATGGTGAAACATGCGGTTGGGCATATTCCGGTCTACGCATGCTAGCCCCAGGAGTCAGAACCGGACTCTGACTTGCGACTGCGAGTGATTCAGTCCGTTCTCCCTCCTTCTCACTTTAAACCCGGAGCTCGCTCTTGTCAATACGACCTGGTGTGTTTCTCTTTTTGTTCGGAAACAACATCGCCAACGGGCTCGAATTTCAACAAGCAAACCGTCACAAGACAGGACCCTGAGTATTGAGGGACCCACTATTTTAGGTGCCGTGTCCATCTTGATCAACCCAAACTTGTCCCTCCAAGGGTCGCCCGCCGTGCCGAGCATCGAACTGCACACCTCCTTTTCTGCCCATCATCGACCGCATAGCTGGCATTCCTGAATCCACACTCCTCCCGCCAGCCAACACTCCACCGACTGTCCACCCGTCCTTCAAGAAAAACACTCTCTCCACGACCCTTTAGTGACGAACCCCGACACTCTCTTCTTTTCGCCAGACACTACCTCACACTTTGCCTACGTCACCACAGTTCCGCGACCATGGCCAACGACGAATACGATGTGAGTCTCGGCCATCTCTTGCGCTCGGCGCCCCAAGCTTCCAGGGTGTTTTGCATTGTGCTGACTTGCAATTCCTCCACAGTTTCTCTTCAAGGGTACATTCATCCCTCGCAGCGCCTTCCCGCAGCACGAGCCTGCTTGCTTCGCTGCTCTCCGACCATCTATGCACTTTACTAACGACTTCTTTGCGCAGTGGTGCTGATCGGTGACTCTGGAGTCGGAAAGTCCAATCTGTTGAGTCGATTCACTCGGAATGAGTTCAACCTAGACTCCAAGTCGACCATCGGCGTCGAGTTCGCCACCCGATCCATCCAGGTCGACTCCAAGACAATCAAGGCACAGATTTGGGATACCGCTGGCCAGGAGCGGTACCGTGCCATCACCTCCGCCTACTATCGGGGTGCCGTTGGCGCCCTGCTCGTCTACGATATCAGCAAGCACCAGACCTACGAGAATGTCACGCGGTGGCTGAAGGAGTTGCGCGACCATGCCGACGCCAACATCGTCATCATGCTGGTGGGAAACAAGAGCGATTTGCGGCATCTGAGGGCTGTGCCAACAGAGGAAGCCAAGGCATTTGCCAGTATGTCTACGTTGGAACATAGCTTGGTCCACATATGCGGAGACTGATTGGTTGCATAGGCGAGAATCACCTGTCCTTCATCGAGACGTCTGCTCTCGATGCCAGCAACGTTGAGCTTGCGTTCCAAAACATCCTGACTGGTATGCGCTACCCTAGCATAATCTACCCTGAGATAGAAGCTGACCTTTTTTGATTGCTATAGAGATCTACCGGATCGTATCGAGCAAGGCACTCGAAAGCGGCGACGGTGCCCAAGCCAACATCGGAAGCGGAACTGGCATCACCCTGACCAACCCGGTGCAAGACGACAAGAGCGCCAGCAAGTGCTGTTAAGACAGACAGGCGGAGAGCTCCTGCAAGGTGTTCCGGACGGGCTAGTGTATGCGAAACTGATGATACATGGCGTCACATGGGTGGTGGAAAGGAAATACAATGTTGGGTCGTGGAGGATACGTAACGACCTACAGAGTTAGGCGATGGGGACTGGATTACGGATCTGTGGACTGGTGTCTCTCCATTGGGGCGCTTCCTTGAGATGATTGATTTGCTGAAGTATTAGGGAGTCATGCTACTTGGTTTCTGCTATTTGTGTGTGTGCTGCTGTCGCGTCTCCTTACCCAATAGGACAGGTGAAGAGCGATCTATGCGTCAACACCTATGTATTTCCAACGAGTGGATTCATGTTCCATTCAATTGATATTTTTGTAATGATAGATCATATTGGTCTCACGTGTTCGTCAACTGGGTGGCTTGTTGCCGCCTTTGTTCCCTCGACTTGAGGTGAGCCCCCAAGCTGACGAGGCAGGGAGCCTTGAGTCGACCCCTCAGCCCCTCCACGTTTAGGCCGAGTGGCCTCTCATCGGCACCACGAAACAGCGCGGCTGACAAGGGAAAGCGGGAGAAAAAGGAGCTCTGACCGCCTTGCAAGCATGCACGAGGAGCAGGAAATGGGTCTGCGGACACTCCGGCGTTTCGCCCATTTTGGGACGATCGTCTCGTGGGAGACCAAAGATGGTATTCCATTCAACAGCATCGCACCCCACTCTCTCCCACCGCCGTACCGGGGTGATAGATCGGTACTGTATGCCCGCTACAGTGCGTGAGACTCGCTGATAGTCGCTATGTTTGCAGATTTGAAGTGGTCTAATATGCACATTTTCAAAACGAAGATAATGAGGTCCATAAGCGATTGGAAATGTCTAAACATGTGGACATAGCCATGCTGTTTGCCATCCCAGGCTTGCGAGTGGGCCAAACCCCCGGTAGGATGAGGCGAGACCCCCCTGCACGCACTAAGGTAGCGCTACACCTACCTTATCGCTCGGCTTATCGTAAATTTTGAAATATTCCCAATGCGACACTCGAACATTTTGCTGCAAGCAAGGACAATTGCCAAACGACATCCTTAACATCACATTTCCCTACAGCAAAATGGCGACCGTTTACAAGTCGCTCTCGAAAGCCAATGGCTCCAAAGATGAGGAGACTTCCACCAAGGGTCCCCGGAAGAACAAGCAGAGGGTTCTGATTTTGTCGTCAAGAGGCGTTACGTACAGGTAAGAATGACCTTGCGCGAACGGTCATGGCCATTTACTGTTTGCCATAGACCACTACACATACTGACTTTGCGATTTGTATAACGCAGACACCGACACCTGCTTACCGATCTCGCCTCCATGATGCCCCACAGCCGGAAAGACGCCAAGTTCGACTCGAAGTCAAAGCTGTACCAGTTGAACGAGCTGGCAGAGTTATACAACTGCAACAACGTGCTATTCTTCGAGGCGCGCAAAGGAAAGGATCTGTACATGTGGGCAAGCAAAGTGCCAAACGGACCGACGGTCAAAATGCACGTTCAGAACAGTAAGGATGACCGGTGCCCATCATAAAAGTGACAGCAGAAAAGCCTGACCATGGACACACAGTGCACACGATGGAAGAGCTTCATTTCACAGGCAACTGCCTCAAAGGCTCACGACCCATTCTTTCTTTCGACGCCGCCTTTGACACCGACCCGCACCTGCAAGTCATCAAGGAGCTGTTTACGCACATTTTCGGCGTGCCTCCTGGAGCCCGCAAATCCAAGCCCTTCATCGACCACGTCATGGGCTTCACCGTTGCTGACGGCAAGATCTGGGTGCGCAATTACCAGGTCAGCGAGGTGGAGAAGACGACGATTGATAAGGACGGCGACGTGGATATGGAGGAAGTGGACAGCAAAAAGAAGGCGAAGAAGAGCAGCAGCAGAGACAACAAGGACACAGATATCAACCTGGTCGAGATCGGTCCCCGCTTTGTCTGCACACCCATCATCATACAGGAAGGCTCGTTTGGTGGACCGATCATCTACGAGAACAAGCAGTTCGTCTCGCCCAACCAGGTCCGCTCGGAGCTCCGGCGGAAGAAGGCGGGCAAGTACGGTGGGCGCGCGGATCGCAAGGCCGAGACACTGACACGCAAGGATCGGCTGGGCTTGCGGACGAACGGATTGACAGAGAAGAAGCGCGATGCATTGGCGACGAAGGAACTCTTTGCATGAGGAGCATCATTGGGATCTGGCGTTTAGGACTGCGAAAAATGGAATTTTGGGGGGATCTGCTGATGCTATACCCTATGTTGATGGAGACCTATAATTCGAGACATTCTCAAAATTGGTCTGTGGGCCAGTGCAACTTGTCCGGTGACCTGGTGTTCAAGACGGCCTCTCTACTCTTGCTGAACCGGGAGGATGATTTCCAACGGATTCGGACTGAGACTTTCGGCGAAAGATTTCTACTAGAAGACGCTGTGCGATATCATTCAAGCATTGGTGCAGCCACTTCTAGCAGATATGACCGGCAGTACAATTCACCATGGTGGCTTCGACAACAGCGCTCACGTATGGCTCCGGCATTTCTTTCACAGCTGTTTCATGGGGGAAGCTATTGAAGTGAATGGGAAGAAGCTAGTCCAGGTCAATGTACAAATTGTCGCCCGCAGCCGCCAGCCTTGCACTACTTTGCGAGCTGAGTCACGGAATAGCGATACTTGCTGCATACCGGTATGAAAGCATCATCCTGAAAGCATCGATGGCTCTCGCTTCCTGCCGACAATACTGATGGACTGTGGCTTCTTTCTCTGCCTTGAGAACTCTCTTTTCCCACAAGGCTGAGCCGCTTTCCAAAAGCAGAACTTGATGCGGGCTTTGGCTGTAGTAAACTATCTTCGTGCGCATACATTAAGCTTGTGAGCGAGGAAATTTTATGCGTATGTTCAATAGAAGGGTCGAAGAGCAGCTTGTAACCAGCCTCATTCATAGCCTTGCGGCGGCAAACGCTTGTAAACCAGTGGGCATGAATGGTAGAGCTGGGCCAACTACCTAAGTCGTAAAAGTGCCATTTTCGTATTCATATCAAACCACACCCAAGATGACGGTTTAAGTTTCTGTAAATATGTTGTGAATATACGATTGTCTTATATTCCGGCCAAGGTGTGAATACTTCGAGGCACTTCTGCCTCCGTCATGGGCTCTCGGCTCAGGAGAAGAGCAGTAACACGACCACCAAATTCAGTGGTCAAGACCGGAGAATCCAAATTCAAATTCAAGTATTATTATTGGAATAGTCTATTATAATGGAAAATCGTTGTAAGCTCTGTGGATTAGTTGCTGAGAATAAAGGTGATTCTTGCCCCTCTGGGTGGGTTGATAGCGAGCTGTTTAGCGCCTGACCAATGAAGCGGCTGCCACCACAGATCTCGTCTCTGCAACTTACATAGTAGAAACTCACCCAGGACATCACAACATTTTGCAACAACCAACCACTCTTCTCCAGCCTCACAGCCTCCTTCCACATCTTTTCTTTGGGAACTGTCATATGATACACCTATTTTCAGCTCTTTCTTCCTGTCTCAGTCAACCGAGGAGGGGCTATCCGCCCTGTGGCTCTGCTTGTGCATCGCTGCAGCAACAACAGTAATACCAGCAACTTGGCCAAGTTCGGCACATCGTACCTGTGTGACCAATGAAGAAGAGGTAAGTCATGAGTCTTTAATGATCTGCGATCCCAACCCACTTTCCCAGAGATGAGGTCGAGCCTTCGATGTGGGGTGTGGTGCTGTCCAGTATTGTGACAATAAAGGGCTGTGACATGGAGGCTGCACTTCTCTCAACCTTGTTGGAGCTGCTTTGGGCGCGCGTGATCCTTTCGAAACGGAAGGTGGCACATTTTTCCATTTTCTTACTTTGTTGGCTGTGTCTAGGAACGACGCAGTGAATTTCGCTTTCTCATTCACCCTGTTCTCAGACCTCAACAAACCTCAACTGACCTGTCTTGCAGACACAGACTTGAACTCCATACTTGAACCTGGTTCTCTTGGAGAGTATCTGCGTAGACCGGACAAAGATTCCTTGGACTTGGAGGCGGGTAAGCTGTCCGCGATGGAGGAAGGAGATAACGATATCGTCATGGGAGGCGACGGTCCGACCACCAGCGTTGACGGGGCTTGTGGCTTTGAGCAATTCGGCATGGATGCAAACTTCGACGCAAGCACTCCTTCGGATGAAGCTGACCCAAATGATGACCTCGAAACCCCTCCAGACTCTATGGACCAGCCCAATGCCCGACGGCCGCGGCGTGCACAGCTGCCAACAGGCGTTTGCTATGATGATCGCATGAAGCTGCACGCCAATGCCGACTTTGGCGGACGCCCTCATCATCCGGAAGACCCTGGGCGGATTGAACATATCTTCGCCAAATTCAAGAAAGAAGGCCTTGTTTTTATGGGCTCGGCGGCGGAAGCCCTACACGTGAAGCGAAATAACCCCACCAGGTACATGTGGAGGATCGCAGCCAGAGAGGCGACCGAGGCCGAAATTTGTACCGTCCACCTTCCAAAACACTACCTTTGGGTACGAAGCCTCTCCACAATGTCGACTGAACAACTCCGTCATATTACAAAGGTGATGGATGCGGGTCGGGAATCGATCTACGTGGGCAGCATGACCTTCGATGCTGCGCTGATCTCTGCGGGTGGCGCTATCGAAACCTGCAAAGCCGTTGTCAGCGGCCAGGTCAAGAACGCTTTTGCCGTGATTCGTCCGCCCGGTCATCATGCCGAGTCTGAATGTGCCATGGGGTTCTGCTTGTTCAACAACGTGCCCATCGCCGCCAGGATCTGCCAACAAGAATACCCAGAAGTGTGCCGCAAGATCCTCATCCTGGATTGGGATGTGCACCACGGCAATGGAATTCAAAACATATTCTACGACGATGCGAACGTTCTCTACATCTCCACGCATGTCTACCAGAATGGCAGCTTCTACCCAGGTCAGCCAGAAAACCCAGAAATTCCAGATGGTGGCCCCGACAAGTGCGGCAGAGGAGCAGGCCTCGGCAAGAACGTGAACATTGGCTGGCACGACCAGGGAATGGGCAACGGCGAGTACATGGCAGCCTTTCAGCGCATTGTCATGCCGATCGCGCAGGAGTTCAATCCGGACCTTGTCATAATCTCCGCCGGGTTCGATGCAGCCGCGGGCGACGAGCTCGGCGCCTGCTTTGTGACACCCGAATGTTACGCACACATGACCCATATGCTGATGTCTCTCGCTGAGGGAAGGGTGTCTGTTTGCCTAGAGGGTGGATACAACTTGAATGCCATCTCCAACTCCGCGCTAGCCGTTGCACGCACGCTCATGGGGGAGCCTCCGCCACGCATGACGCTACCAAAAATCAACAAAGACGCACAGAAGACGCTCGACAAGGTCCGGGCGTATCAAGCACCATATTGGGAGTGTATGAGGCGTGGAATGCTCGACGTAGCCAAGACCATGCGGACGGACGGCAGAAGGATGCAAGATGTGCTGCGGACGGAGCAGAGGAGCAGATACGCGGAGAAGTACGACATGTTCCCGATGTATGTGCAGAAGCAAGCACTATTCAGAACTTATGAGAGCCAGGTACTGGTCTCGAGGACCATTGAAGCCGCGTCTAATATTCTTGTTGTGTTGCATGACCCGTAAGTCACTAATTTTTTGTGAGAAGGCCACAAAAATCTAACAGAAACAGGCCTGAGATCCTGGCTCAGCCAGATATTTATGACAATAACGTCGATAGCGGCAGTGCATGGGTTGTAAGTTGACATAACATTTGAACAGCGGTAGCCGGCTGCCCGTGCTAACTTTAAAGAAGGCAGATGGTGCCACGAAATACATCGAATGGGCTTACTCAGAAGGGTTTGGTATCATGGACATTAACGTCACTCGTCCTGTTCGAGTATGTGTTCTTCTTCGTGGGCAGTGGAGATTGATACTTACACTGGACATGTGCAGGACTCTCCCTCGCACGTATTGAGTGGAGACGACAACAAGATGGAGGCCGACATCAGGGAGCTCATGTGCTACCTCTGGGACAACTACCTGCAGCTCTATAATACGGAAAAGATTTTTATTATTGGTGTTGGTTACGCATATATCGGCATCAAGATGTTACTGCTGAATCGCAGTGACGCTTCACCACCTGGCAAGTCTCCCACATCTGAGTAACAATGAGCGCGCCGCAGTCCTTCTTTCTTGACTATGTCCGCTAACATAAACTTGTATTCGTACAGATTGCAAATCAAAGCTCTCCGGTGTTGTCAACTTTGTCACGGGAAACCTGCGGCCCATCCGCTCTGACGTTGATGAGTCGCTATCGCACTGGTACAAGATGAACAGTCGCGTATACGTCTCCAACAACCACGCTGTCTGGATGGACGCTGCACAGGAGAAGAAGGTGCGCAAGAAGAGGTTTGGCACCGTTGTTCGCAGCCCCGAGACAACACTCAATATGATGATGCACCATCACTTTTCCGAGGTGCAGGACTACATCATGGAGCGTGCTGCTCCAGGCGAGGGTGAGACGGGCGATACCACAGAGGAGGATGCACTAGGCGCGGCGTCAGGTACTGTCGGCTCTGGGCCTGTGGTCTAACGGATGGCTCCTCAACACTTGAAGTAAGATGGTCGAGTGGCAGGCCAATCAGTGAGCCTTGGTCAGTCATCGGATACAAAGCGTTCAAGGAATCATTCGCCGACACAGCGCAAGAGCAGCTAAGGTATACGGAAGACAATGAGTAACGGCGACGATGAGGGCCTTAGGTCTCCCTCCCCAACATGACTCAAGCGAAGGCAAATCCAGACATTGTAGTAAGGCCTGTCTGCGCTTTGGCGTAGGGGAATTGTGATGTACTGGCTGAGTGAGGAAGGGGTTGACTACTTGACGCAGAGGACAAATACTTAGGTACCTAGACCCTGGTGACGCACCCATGCTTTGCGGTGAATCGTATTTTAATCGGGCTCACATTTAATGCTTAGGATGTAGCATGAGAATAGCATGCAAAGTTAAAACAATCAATATCTTTCCCATAGATCTGCAAGTCTGACTTGGACCAAGCTGCTCATTAATAATGACTTTCATCGCACCATCGCAGCATCGCAAGTGGAGTGACTGTGTAAGTACCTACTCAGATCCCAGGTGGCAAGGCCGACTGGCCGATGGGGCGGAACCTTCTTATCGATAACACTGGACCCACCCAAATTCAACGTCGCTCAAGACTCTCACCTCACCATCGCGAATCTTCACTGGCATCAACCGCCATTCGCAAAACAATTCAACCCGGTATCAGCATCACCATTTCATTCAAGTGCCGTTCTTTCATCCTATTACGATTTCTATGGCCTCAAGATTTCGATAAATTGCATGTTCACATGAATTGTGTCTCCTGGTCCTGCACACGGTGACCTCGTCTTCACCCAGACTCTTCCTGCCTGGAAGGTTGAAGCGCGCTCATTCATTTGTGTCCCATTCTCATACGCGCTTGCAGTTTCGCAATGGATCGCGCAGATCGTACTAGAAGGTCAGTGGAATCAAATGGTTTAGTTGCTATTGTTTTCGTTATTCGTCTTACCCCAATTGAGCCTGTGATATTCTCTGCCTTTCAATGGAAGACCTACCGATGGAAAAGACAATGGCAACTGTACTATTGTCTGCTACAGCAATATGGCTGCCACCTACAGGAAACTGGACCGGAGTCAATACTCAAAGCTGTTGGGTAATCGAGGGAGAACCTCGACCTGCGGGCATCAAGACGATCGCGAACCAAGAGGCTGTTCACGGTATCTTGTTCATTGATTTATACCGTTCGATCTTTTCTACAAAATCTTCGAACCAAACATTATCATGAATTGGCTTGCCCAGACACCCTACTCCGACGAGGATACCTACGCCCTCACGAGAATCGGGTTCATACTGAACGAATCAACCGATCAGCCCAAGAGGTTCAGAGCTGGCTCTGAGTCTCCCGGCAACTCTCACGTCGCCTATCCCGGGCATCCTCCATTCTCCCATGGCTCCATGGGAATGGAGTTGTTGAACTCGGGTTTTGAGACGCTCCCAGTGGCCAGAAGTCCTGCGGCCCTCTTCCGCCTTGCGTTTGGATGTGGCTCGGGGGAGTCTCTCGACACCATCGGGTCCCCTGATTACGGACCACCCAGCAGTGTGTCTGACACAAGCACGAACCGTCAGCCTACAGCTTCGTCCCCGCAGGAATATGTGCCAAACGACACCAGTCCGGTGACCTCGCAGCCTGGTGGCGATGATCGTGGTGGCATAGGCCAGATCACTTCTCCTTTCGGACACAATTCTGTCCTTTCTGCTCCAGGAACCAGGCTCAAGCTGCCTGGCGAATCGCAAAAAGTCCCTGTTGATCCTGTTTATACCATCACAAGGCGTTCTCAAGGCTTTCGTACTAACCGGCATACCACCAGATACGAGGATGGGGAGGTCCTTCGCTATGGCGCAGGGGAGAGTTACAGGCCCTTCAACAACGGTAATCGAGACCGAGAGCGCTCTCCACCACCGCGCAGAGTCCGGAGCCCTTTGAGAGCTCGAAGTCCTATCAGAGACCGGGACCGCGATCTTCGCGCGCGCACACCACCGATTATAAGCGATAGCTACGTCCCAAACAGGTCACCAAGACGTAGGTCGCGAAGCCCTGATAGGTATCGGGGCCCGGACCGTGCACGCGATTTGGGCGGTGAAAGCTGGCGGCGCAGGGACAACAGCCGTCCTCGAATGCGAAGCCCAGTGAGGCGCATGTCCCCCCGAAGGAGCCCCCGTCGATCCCCCGGTCGCTTTTCGCCGGGTCCGAGACGGGATGATAGGTTCGACAGGGCCCGCTCGCCCCGCCGTGACTTTGACATCCGTGACCGGTAAGCTGCTATTCCGTTACCTTCCTGACACACCAACACTTGGACAACCACCCAAGTTGCAAAACACAATGGCATACTGGGGCGACTCAAGGCTTCCTTATCGGCGTCGGCGCTCACAATTTCCTTACAGACGCAGATCGCGTTCACCCATTGATCGCAACCGTCAAGATCGTGCGCGCTCACCTTTGCGACGCTCGCCTCCCCCTGCTCGCGGCGGCGCATCATACCGACCTCCTCTTCGATCGCGCAGCCCCGATCGCCGCGATGACCGGTATGGCCCAGGTCCAGGCTACAGACGCCCCTCACCCATGAGAGAGCGCGAACCTGCGATCGCTTCCGCCGTCACGTCGCGCTCCAATTCACGCTCACGCAACCCATCACCTCGCCCCATCTCCCGCGGTGGATATGACAACCGCTCTCGCCCACACTCACCTCTACCTCGCTCACCTGCTGGCTTCAGCGACGCCAACTCCATCCCCGTCCCCGCTCGCTCGGCCACTCCAAGGAATCAAACACCCCTCCGATCTCCGCCACGCGCTAGAACTCCACCCCGCGGTCCTGCAGCCCTGAGAGCACCACCGACCGGCCCCAGTGCGACTCGAAGCTTCACTGTTGCCAACGGCACGCCTGCGCCTTCGCGCTATCCTTCCACTCCAGCAGGCCCCCACTCCTCTCGTGCCGATGTGACCAGCCCTACCGTCCCTCCCTCTGGCCCTCGTGGGTATGTGCCTACTCCGCGCGGTGGAGGCTTCAGCTCACGCGGCGGTCGTGGATCATGGTCTGGTCCTTCCTCACGCTTCGCCCCACCACCCGTCTCTCCAGCGACACCCCACTCCGCCAGTAACAATCCCGTCCCCACCGGCCCTCGCGCCTCCATCTCAGGTGCATCGTCCCCATCTCTTCTCACGCCTAAACCCCTCAACCCGCCCACCGGCCCTGCCGCACAGGGTGGTCAGCGCATGACAATGGCGCAGAACCTAATCGCCGGCATGCCCTCTATCGTCCCCGGCGGGAGACTGGACCCAAACTCGGTCTCGTTAACCACCGGTGTGACTAAGGACCTTGAGGCGCACCATCGCCGGCTTAAGGAGGAGGAGGAGCGTTTGCGCGGCGAGCTGCGTGTCAAGGACGAGAAATTGCGCGTGGCGCTGCGCATGTGGGAGCGTCTGGATCGCGAGAGCAAGTCCTACGAGCTCAAGAGCGATTTGTCGGACCAGAGCTTAAGGAAGATCGCTGGCGAGGGCGCTGCCGGCGCTGCGTTCTAGGAAGAAACACGGTCGGTTCCTCAGGTCCAGGACTATGGACCACAATCACAGGTTGAGGAGCTCAATTTATGGTGATTGAAGACTTTCAACATCATTCCAACATACGAAAACTCTCAGGATACTGATTGGGTTGGACGAGCTGCATTGTAACGATAATGCGCGCAATAGCAAGCTTTCTACCGAGCCACCTTCAAAATGCTGTGTTAGTGTAGCAGTCTACGAAAGGTGGTCTTCGAGCTACACTCGAATGCTCTGGTGAAGGATTTAATGTTGATACGGTCGTAATCGAAGATTTCGAAAGGAAGTTCGACCTCGGGAAAATTGTACGATACTTGCCCTGCTTTCTACGCACGATCCAGTCTCTGGAAGACGGGAATTTGACGGATTAACACTTTGCAGCGACAGGCAATGGAAAAGGGGAGTTGGCGGCTTTAATGGTTTCCGTGTCCAGTTGTTTGTCGCATATGGATGGGGTTCAGAACAAACAAAAAGGGGTTGCAATGCTTTGGTCTTTCAAGAATGTCTGGAGCTGAGGTTCTCATCAGCATCGCATTCAAACATACCCCAGCAGAAGGTCATTAAAGCATGAGATCCTCTAAAGGATTGAAATACGAAGGAGTATTGGTGATCGAGAGCAGTTCTCGCGATGCTCGCTTTAGAAGAATTCAACATGAGAATCATCTTCGGAATCACACTTTCGTGCTTCCATTCTACAAGTTACAAGAGCCTATCTCATCCCCGTCCATAGTAGTGACTGGCCAAGGTTCTTGGCTGGCATACCGTGCAAGACACGGCTCGTCCTGATTCAGAGTATGTGCTCCCGCGAATCCCACGTCGTTTTATTTCAGATCACAACATGGACTAGGTATTTTGGTCTGACTTCTCTTCATTTTGGTGAGTTACATCCTCTGAGCTAGCTACAATGTACTTGCGCTATGACCTATTACTCGAACCCGGACCCCGTTGCCCTGACCGCAATAGTCGTTGCGACGTTACCGACTTTCTCGCTGCCTCTCTTCATGTTGTGACTTCTCATCTTCTTCAATTGGATCCTCACTATTGAAAAGCGGGCTTCAGGGCGTCCGAGAGGGTATTGACCGACTCCATGACACTATCTTTCAAAGTATCGACCACACTTTAGTTGCCATCGACCTTGGAGATGTGGTGAATCAGGTCCAGAACACGGCGGGAGTAACCCCACTCGTTGTCGTACCAGGAGACCAGCTTGACGAAGTTGTCGTTGAGGGAGATACCGGCCTTGGCATCGAAGATGGAGGAGGCGGGGTTGCCGTTCATATCGGAGGAGACAACGTCATCCTCAGTGTATGCGAGGATGCCTGTAGGTGACAGATGTTAGCAGTGAAAAGCAGGATTCGGAGCCCCCGAGGTTCCAGGGAAATAAAGTGTTGCACTCACCCTTGTACTCTCCCTCAGCAGCCTCCTTGACGACCTTCTTGATCTCCTCGTACGAAGCACCCTTCTCAATGCGGACGGTAAGATCAACGACGGAGACGTTGGAGGTGGGCACACGCATGGACATGCCAGTGAGCTTGCCGTTCAGGGAGGGGATGACCTTGCCGACAGCCTTTGCGGCACCGGTGGAGGAGGGGATGATGTTCTGGGCCGCAGTACGGCCACCACGCCAGTCCTTGGCGGAGGGACCGTCAACGGTCTTCTGGGTAGCGGTGTAGGAGTGGACGGTGGTCATGAGACCCTCGATGATGGTGAACTTGTCGTTGATGACCTTGGCGAGAGGGGCCAGGCAGTTGGTGGTGCAGGAGGCGTTGGAGATGACGTCGGCCTTGCCGTCGTATGTCTTCTCGTTGACACCCATCACGTACATGGGGGCATCGGCGGAGGGGGCAGAGATGATGACCTTCTTGGCACCACCCTTCAAGTGAGCCTGGGCCTTCTCAGTGGTGGTGAAGACACCGGTAGACTCGACGACGTAGAATGCGCCGGTCTCGCTCCAGGGAATGGAGGCGGGGTCACGCTCGGTGTAGAACTTGATGCGCTTGCCATCGACAATCAGGTCCTTGCCGTCGACCTTGATGTCACCCTTGAAGTTGCCGTGGGTGGAGTCATACTTGAGCATGTAGGCCTGTAGAGGGAGATAAGTTGGTGAGCTTTTGATCTCGTCTAGCACAGGCAATGAAGGACAAGGATCAGCAGAGGCGGGGTCGCCAGAGTCAACTTACGGCGTAGGTAGGCTCAATGAAAGGGTCGTTGACAGCAACGATCTCGACATCGGGGTGCTCGACGGCGTTGCGGAAGACGATACGACCGATACGGCCAAATCCGTTGATGCCGACCTTGACCATTTTGACTGATGAGGTTGTTGATTGTCTGAAGGGGGAGTTTGGGAGAACTGGTGGTAGGAAGCTGGTAGCTTTCTAGGATATTGAGGTTGATTGGTGAGAAGGGGTTGTTTGGAATGGGAGAAGAGGAAAGCAAAGCGATGAGAACGGGAGGAGGGACAGCAGAGATTTAAAGCCTCAACAACGTCAGTGTCGGGGAGGGGCAACGGGCGATGGAGGGGGACCTAGACCTGTGCTGGATTGCTGGCGATGGCCCGTGGGAGTGGGTACCCGCTGATGAGTGGCAGCAGGCGCCATGGCAATTGGCCGACATTGGCTGACTCTTGGCTCAGACACAGCCCTGGAGGGCGGGCAGGCCTGGCAGGTTACTATTACTGTACATACACGCAGGGACAGCTTGCTGGGAGAGCTCCGATACAAGGAAGGAGCTTGGCCTTGTCCGGCGGGGCACATCTTTAGGTGAAGAACATGAGGCGACCGAACACAATGGAGACTCTTGAGTGGGCAGTGTGATGACTGATCAGCTCACAGGAACTTTGGCTTTTTACCTGGGTCACGTTACTACGGTACAAGCGAGCAACAGCTGATTCTTGCTCATTACGGAGCTTTGTCACAAAGTCTGCTCACGCAGCGCAAGATTTTGTTGACTCGGACAATTTGTTGGAGGGGCACTCTCAATTCCAACCCCCACCTGCCTCGATCAGCCAAGCAACAAGGGGGCAATAGCTCCCCTACCAACGACCCCCTGTCTCTCTGGCCAGGTTGGTCTCCCGGGGGTGTTTCCTGGTCGACCCGGGCTGGTCCGTGCATTCTTCGTGCTTGCATTCTTTCTGCAAGTGCTCATTGGTAAATGGCTTCTGATGTCCCGGAATTTATCGTGGCATACGGTAATGCAAGGCTACCTAAAGACGTGTAGCCTAGGTTAACTCAGATCAACTCGGAACAAACGGGTATGACTATTCACATCTGGTGGCCGCTGACATTTGTCTTTTTATTAAGGGCGCGCTTGACACGGTGCAAAAGGGAACACACCGAGCAATCCGCCGAGCCGGCATCGCTTGACCAGTGGCGCTTGTTGCTCGCGAAGCTCCGTCCTCCAAGGCAAAGGCCTGTCTGTCTTTCTCCTCGTGTCAATTCTGTGTACTCCATACCGCGATATGTTTCGAGTACCCCAAAATGTCAATCATGTATCAAGACGCCTCGAGAAGGACTTTCCACTGCAGGCCATTCATGTATCAGCATCCTTGACAGGATTGCTCGACCTAATAATAGCCTCGTGCTAAAGAAACGGTCCAGCGCCTTGGGCCCGGAAAACGAGCCACAATTCTCGCTGCAACCAAGACCACTTGAAAAGAGCCGCAACGTGTTTCTCGGCCTCGCATCTGAGTTGACGTTGCCCATCAAGGTCCAAAAGACCCACTCGGACAACTTCCCGGACGAGACATTTCAATCCTTGGACCGTCTTCGATCCGTCACGCAACCACCCCTTGGCCAAAACACGCGCTGCCGACAAACACGTCGTTCCATCATGCTCTGACACAATCCTGGGAGCCACGAACATGGTATTTCTCGTTCAGTTTTCTATGGGACTTTCGGTCCGCAGCGTGTTGTGCTCTCTGTGCCTCTATGGCTGGGTACCTTGCAGGACAGGACAGAAGCCGACGGCCATCAGCCCAGATTACCTCATGGGTCGTGGCCTTTGCAGGGGCCACTTATCGACACGGCTCGGCTGCCCTGCCGAGCACATGCACGAGCCGTCTTGAGCCTCAAAAGATCATGCTAGAACCCACTACGGTCCGCTCCATGCATCTGTGGCATGATCACTTGGCTCTGCTTCGACATCCATCTTCGACAGGCACGTAGCCATCCTCTTAACCTTGCACTAGTCCTGCCCACTTTCTCTTCCTACATCCACAAAATTGGAACCTTGTCAACATGGTACTGTACGTCAATCGCCTCGCGGTCTCTTGGCAAGTAATCACCGTGATATCATGCAGTCTGTGGGTTGATAATGTCAAGTACCTTCTCAGTGACAAATTTCCTGGCGAAGACTACAAATAGGTGCCTCCCTGTGAACGGATCCAATGAAAACAATAGAATGTTCCTCAGTCTTCGGGGTATCTCACGGCCCTGAAGAAGTACTTGTGGCCCGTGGGAGTCATTCACTTGCGCCTATCTTGCAATTTTCGTGGCGAGGCTTGACCCCCACATTAAGTTCTCGACAATTCTTCGTGCTTTTCAGACCCTCGAAGCATCAGCGAGGCTGGATGCTATAGTACTTGCTCTAGAGACTCGTGCCTCCGGATATATCGATTCACAGTATTGGCTGACTTGCTCAACAGGAAGTTTTACAGCACGTGAAGCTGCCAAACATGGTTGTCAGCCAGCAGCACTGACACGACTCCTGGACGCTCTTTTCCTATTGTCAGGGCCGCATTGTGTTCCCATGTGCTGGCAGGAATCTAGCTTGCCACGCCACGGCCCAATATGCGCGTCTTCCGTCTTTGCAATGGACTCGAATGACTGAGTTCCCAAGCAATATAGTTGCAGCAAGGCCAGATGCCCGAACATACCTCTGAGAATTTCTTATCGATGATTCCTTCCTGCAACAGGGTACTGGTCTTGCTGTCCCGAGCGAGTACACAAAATTACCCTGCAACCATCCGACATTGACGACTTGCATTGTTCGTCTACAGATACGACACACTTGCAGCGATCCCGAACATTGTGATGGTGGCCGCCGTGATCACTGCCCACCGTACCACCTGTTTAGGGAGTTAGACAGTGTGGACAGCCTCTGTGCTGTGGCGGCTACGTCGTTCCATACAACCCAGCAGCAGGTTGCTAATATCAGTCAGCCCAATAGCAGAGTCTGGAGCCAAATATGGATATCGATAGAGTGTCTCGTGCGACCAAATCGGCCCTCGGATTGAGTGGGTTCGCATGCTAGATCCGGAACATGCTGGTGGTAGCTGAAGTACGGAGTCTTGGACAACCGTCCAAGTAGCCTTTTATTTGTGCTGTCTCGAGTTTTGATGCTATATAGATTGCTCTCTGTGGAGTTCATTCACAATGTAGCGTCTATCCGGAAACTTCAATCCAACCAGACTGCTTTCAATTACTCGTTGGTGTCCTGCAACAGACCTTTGTCAGAACCGTGCTAATGGGCTTATGGCTGCCCATTAGCCATCGGTAATGGAATGATCAAATTACGTCCCGGTGACAACATGAAGTTCTACCTGACTTCCACACTGTCATGGATCGATGCCACGACTAAGGAAACAATTTTGAGGCGAGAACTTCGTATACATGAATATTCAGTGTGCCGGTGAGCCTAACACTACTTAAGCATCCTGGTCAATTCGCAGAGTGGAGGCAGCTTCACGGCTGACCCAGGCGTGAGACAGGATAGCAAAAAACTGCGCGAAGAGGGGGAAGCCGCAGAACAGAATTTCACCCTTTTTTGTGTTCTATGATCCATGGATGCTAGTTCCGGAGGCTGAAATGCGTGAATGGGAGACATGCAGCCCGTCCGCCACTGAAGATCCTCCCTGATTATAGTGCTGCTAGACATCCCTTCGCAGCCTCCCTCGGCACAGCCATAAAACCAATCTTGTGCAGCCGGCTGCGATTGATTTTTTTGTGCTTGTGATAATGAGTTTCCAAAGACATCGCCCATCATGTTAGCCAACACGCGCTTTCGAAATTTCGTTTTGATCGCAGTGCCGTGTGTGGTGTTCATCTACCTACTTCAGCGCAATTCCGAATATGGTACCAGCCAAGTGATCGACAGCTTTCACCACTACACACAGAAATTGAAGGACCTCAGTGCGATCGAAGCTGTTAAGAACAATGCCCACAAGTGGAGCGAGGCATTGCCGTGGACAACAAGACCCGCCTCACCAAATGGTGACCAGAAGGGAGATGCGTCGGAATTGTATTTCGACAACAAGGAAGATATGATGGAACCACAAGTTGATCGTATAGGAGATTCGACACAACCATATGCGGGCTACACAGAGGATTCGACAGAGCCCTATGCTCACTATGCGGAAGACCCAACGGAACCATATATCCACAATTCGGGAGATACGACGGAGACATATATTCCCTACGAAGATGATTCGACGGAAGCATTGTTTCATCACACGGGAGATGCAAAGGAATCGTATGTTGACTACACAGAAGACACAGCGTTGTCGGCAAGTACAACTCCAGCTTCAAGCGCGAGCCACTCGGATACGAACTCGGAGTCCGGATCCACAGCCATCACGCTGCCACATCTTCAAGAGCTCTGCCGTGAGACGCAGTGGACAGAGGGACTTTGGCTGCAATGCACCAGCTACTGTGGCCCGAACAAAACAGCATGGTGCGGTGGCCTCAACAACGGCCGGACGCGTTTGCAGACCTGCCTTCGACTGGCCATCGATGCTGGAGCGGGGGTCATCATTCCGCAAATAGCACTACGTGGTGTTGGAGAAGCGGGCGTCACGATACCTGGACACGATGCCTGCGCTGACGACTGGTTTGACCTCGCATACACAAAAAGTATGATGAGGACCAATTGTCCCCAGTTGAAGCTGCGTGCGAACTGTCCAGACGCACTGGACCGCTCCGTCGCCCTGGAAGGGCCACCCGAGACAGGACTGGACGCGATACTCAGTCCGCATTACGTAAATGGGACGTACGTGAAGGGCGAATTCCGCCAGAACCTGATCCTTCCCTCTCTGCGCGAGGCAGACCGCATCAAAGATTCCAGCGGGGCCTTGGTATACGGAGCGAACATTGTCGTATATGGAGACACCTTTGTCGGCTGGAACTACAACAAGTCTAACGAGTTCCACACTGTCCGCAAGGACTTGTACAAGACCATTCACTTCCGGGAGGGCATGCACCAAATCGGCGAGAAAGTCCGCCACAGCCAGCAGTTGCAGCACGGGTCGTACATTGCGGTGCATTTGCGCGGCGAGAGTGATTGGCCCGCCGAATGGGGAACATCTGACCAGCAGATGAGCTTGTACATCGACGAGATGGCCAACATCCGGGCTACGGAGGAAGGCAGCAACGTCTCGGCCGTGTTCGTCAGCTCCGGAGAACAGGGAGTGATCCAGGCGTTCCGGGGTAGGTTGGAGTCGCTGAACTATACTGTGTATGACAAGTGGACCCTGTTGGCCGACTTTCCGAGTGATCTCGCAAACGTTCAGCAAGCCGACTTCGATGCCATGGGAATCGTGGACGATGCTGTACTAGCCGGTGCAATGTATTTCATGGGGGTGAGTGTAATTTCTCTCACTAACTTTCCGTATTGGTATGGTGCTAATTTATTTTTGCTCTCTCATAGTTATGGATGAGTACTTTCAGTCAGAATGTCGCCATCGCGAGGACGATCGACGACGAGGAAGATTTCTTGAACTCAGTCATCTTTCACAACGGCACCAAACAGCCGGACAACTCTTATACCTTCCCGGGGGGGCTGAGTCTTCAGGGAAGCAATGTTACGAAACTCATCGTCTTCAACGGCCTGAGCTCTGAGACAGAGTGAGGACACTCTTCAGTCAGATTCTCTGACTGGAGATGATGATTATTATTATTTTGGGTAAATTTGGCACAAATTGATACAGCGTGTAATGGATCTGTCAGGGAGTGTAGTTCCAAACGTATATTTGGATGCGTAGAATAGCTTCATGTAAGGTGAAGCTTGGAGTCAGGGTGTAGTGAGCTTCGAAGAAAGCAGGAACAAGCACCATCTTTGTGCCAGAAAGAAGGGAGACGTCGTTCTCAAGGGTCATAGATTATGTAAACGTACTGGGATGAGGGATTATCAAGCTTACCGAGTCCCCAGCTCCACATTCTTTTATAGCTGAATTATCAACCTCTCTCCTGCTCTCGATATAAAAGCTATCTTGGGTACATAATTTTTTTACACAGACCTTCACCACACAACTTGTTTCGTAGACATTCTCACGTCAACCACATCAACCATGGCTACCCACTCACACGACGGCCTGACCAGCCACAGCCATGACAGCTCATCAACCTTCAACGCACAAGAACACGGCCACTCGCACGAGATTTTGACCGGGCCGGGCTCTTACATCGGGCGCGAGATGCCCATTGTAGATGGCCGGCAATGGGCTGGGCGCGCCTTCACCATCGGCATCGGTGGGCCCGTCGGGTCTGGCAAGACAGCCCTCATGCTGGCACTGTGCAACGCCCTGCGCGCAAAATACAACATCGCCGCCGTGACCAACGACATTTTCACGCGCGAGGATGCCGAGTTCCTAACGCGGCACAAGGCCCTCCCCGCGGAGCGCATCCGTGCTATTGAGACGGGTGGGTGCCCGCACGCTGCGGTGCGCGAGGATATTAGCGCAAACTTGGCTGCCTTGGAGGACTTGCATGCCGAGTTTGGGACGGATTTGCTGTTGATTGAGAGTGGTGGTGACAATCTGGCAGCGAACTATAGCAGGGAGCTGGCGGACTTCATTATCTACGTGATTGACGTCAGCGGTGGGGACAAGATCCCGAGGAAAGGAGGGCCAGGCATCACGCAGAGTGATTTACTGGTGGTAAACAAGACGGATTTGGCTGAGATTGTGGGCGCGGATTTGGGAGTGATGGAGAGGGATGCAAGAAAGATGCGTGAGGGAGGACCGACGGTGTTCGCACAGGTGAAGAAGGATGTGGGCGTTGACCATATCGTCAATCTCATCCTGAGTGCATGGAGGGCGAGTGGTGCGGAGGATGTGCAAAAGTCCAAAGGAGGTCCGACACCTACACCTGGACTTGACGCTTTGAACTGATCACGGGGCTCTGGCGGCGTAAAGACTACTACAAAAGAAATACGATCCAGGAAGACACTGGACTTTGGTCTCCATTGTAAATAAAATCTAACAATGTGTAATGTATATTCCCAGCCAACGCCAGTTCATGATCTCATGTGATTTCTACGATCCTCAGTTGTCCTCGACCATTGCCTCATCCTGCTCGACCGACACCTCCGAGGGATCCAAAAGAAGGCCCTTGAGCGGTGTCGCGTTGCGAGGCCACACTCTCTTGTAGAGACTGACGCCAATACTGTCCTGCGGGTTGATCCGCCCATCAAAGGTCGCCTTGAAGTACCCATGAGTACCTAGGGGCTCCTTGACATAACCGCTGCGTCCCCTCCTGGTCCACAGTGGCAGAGCTTTGAACCATTCCACATCCTCTCTGTTGAAGAACATGTACCGAATGGTAACAATCTTCTTGTTGATGTGGTAAGGGTGACCGGTCAGGATTACCCGCTTCGCAATGACGCGTGAAGTAGACGGAGGCAATGCAGTGCCTGTGCCCACCAATGTCAAAGGCAGGTCTGAATCGTCCTCGCCTTTCTCCTCGCCAGGAACAGACCGCTTGAAGAAGAGAGCCGGCACAGCACCCCAAGCCACCGGGCCCATGAAAGTCGCCACAGCAGATTGGCCTGGATGTAAGAATCGGCAGAACTTGTGAACGTCGTTGGGCGTGTTGTTACCCAGCGAGAATTGAGGGTTGATGACGAATCTTCGAGGACCATACTGAATGATCAACTCCTCCTTAGACTTGATAGCCTTGGAGTAATCTGAGCTTAGATTGAAGAGGAAGTTGACAGCCGTCCGCTTGTTCTCGTGCCTCAACAGGGAGCACAGAGTGAGGGGTCTTGCTTGGTCGAAGGTAGCCTTGATGTCAGATGGCACTCCTTTAATGTAGACATGGACGCGAGTGCCAGCTGGTATGCCACCGACAAGAGCCTCACGAATGGAGCGTACGCGAGACGCTTGGTAGTCTTGGACTTGCAACAGCCGCCTCCACTCCTCGGGCTCGAATGCCTTGTCCTCATCTTGCTCCCATGGACTGGTTTGCAAGCTCTTGAGTCCTCGGTATCTTGCCAGTCTCTCACGCGCCAACATGTTGGGGAGAAGCTCAATCTCATCAGGGAACTCCAAATCCTCCTGTGCCTCATCTTTCTTCTTTGTTCGGTATTGAGACAATTGTGCAGCGTCTTCATCCTCGTCAAGCTCCATGAAGGGTGCTTCTGAACGAGGATACTCTGATGGGCCAGCCTCTGTGTGTGCGTCACCCGCGAGTCCCTCTAGGCCGTCCTCGGGTCGCGCTTCATCCTCTGACTCTTCATTATCCCTCATGTCGATGTCTGTCATATCGGACCCAGATTCCGAGACATCGTCGTCAAGGTACCAAGCTGCTTGATATTTTGATGTACCTTTGGGTACCCGCTTTGTATATGGCACATGTTCGTCCTCGTCTGAGAAGTAGTGATGTTCGTCCAGCAGAACGCCCTTTTTGGTGGATGGCGCTACTGATGTGGCGTCGTCCAATTCGATATCACCATCTGCATCGTTCATCGATACCTCCTCTGGTGCCAAGTCGGCAATGTCGTCTTGATCCTCGGTTGGCAGCGCAAGCGTAAATTCAGCCTCCTCGTCCACATTCATTCCCTCATCCGACTTCTTGCCCCGCTGTGACAGGGTTGCGTCCGTGATCTTTTCGATCTTGAATGTACCCCAGTCACCAACTTGAACTAACCGGTCGGCCTTGAGACCCTTGCCCCTTATCACTCCGGTGAGTACGGTTGCTGCCTCATCTGAACCCCCAAATCGGACGTCCTCGACCAGCATCCAGCTTCGGTCGTCCCTCCACTTGATGCCCTTGGGGGTTGTGCTGCAGAGGGACCTCATCAAATTGAGACACTCCTGCCTGTTTCCGAGGTTGTAGATTTTGTGCTGGTCTGGGTGAAAATGTGTGATGTAAGATCGCAGAGAATCGAGCACCGAATTCCTTTGCTTCGCAGGTTCGATCTTGTCCAGGCCTTGGACGACAGTGAATAGAGTTGTAAGACCTTGGCTCTCGACACTCCTGAGAATGAGCTCGCCAAGGTCATCCACCTCTACATCCGCTGAAATGACCAATACCACAAAGTCTGCTACCCGGGCAGCGTCTAGACAAGCGGTAAGATCCCGGGGCAGCGCCACGTACTGGAGCTTCTGCTTGAAGCGGTCGACAGGTACACGATTGTTTCCTAGGGCAATATCTTGTTCGAGGTCTATGCTCGCATTGAGGCTGCGAACTGCGTCGGCGGCATCCGCATCGGCGCACAGAGGGACGACAGCGACATTTCGAGGAGCGCCATCACGGCCGGCGAACACAGAGTTCTCCTTCTGGCGTTCGTGAAACTTGGCTTGCTGTCGCTGCTTGTTTTGGTTTCGTCGATCGAGTTTGCTCATGACTTGCTGCTGGGGAGTCTTGCGCCGTTCATTAGGAACCTTGCCTGAGCAAAAAGTGGTTAGCGGAGGGGGGTCTATATCAGAAGCACACTATCCTATTGACCCCTATGCCAACCGAGTGGGCAATCTTCAGCTTACCTTTGGCCTGGTCTCGCAAAGATCCCTTCGTCGCTTTCTTCGACTTGAACGCCTTATTGTTGGCTTTGGTGGTCGCCTATCCTCGGAATCAGTGTGCTTCCTAGCGGGATGTGAGGAAGTCTGGCGGATCCAGTAGGATGATACTCACGCGGTGCGAGTGGCCCGCTACGGCGGACGGCATTTTCGGAGTGCCGCCTGCCTTAAACCGGAATGGAAGAGACGATGTAGTCGCCAGTTTGGCGATTGCAATATGTACGTACGTTGTCCTTTTCTCTCTCGAAGGATTATGCGCAGTGTGTAAAATGCCCAAGTCTTCTGCCTTCATTTCTTAATTTTTTACTTGCCAATAGTGGGGGATCCCCCGCTGCATTTGTTATCGATAAAGAGTTGACAAGGGGCCCCCTGTGAGAATGATCCAAAATTTAGAAGGCAAGATAATCTACCACATCCCGTAGACTTTTCCCAGACAATACAACTTTTGCCCAAACAAGCCTCCAACAATGGAGAACGAGACATCCAGAGCCAGCAAGGCACAGTCAAATGGTGCTCTCACAGTGCGTGATGCCCGCACTTCCCTCTACTCAAAACAAGAGCAACAACAACGAAAGCGTCAGAAACTCGCCAACCGCGACTATGGCCGGGGCAAGGCTGTCGATGTGCGCAACGTGCGCGACAAGAAGCTGCGTACCAACATGAAGAAACTCGAGTCCAAATACCAGGCGGCGATCAACCAGGCCAAGGATGCGGAGATTCTTTTAGAGAACACAGCCGGTTTCCTTGAGGCCGAGACGGATCTCGAGCGGACGTACCGTGTGCGCCAGGACGAGATTACAGCCGAGGCAACGGTAGAGGCAGCACAGAAGCGATTCGATCTCAAGTTGGATGAGCTGGGCCCATACCAGTGCGAGTTTACGAGGAACGGACGGGAGCTGTTGCTCGCTGGCAGGAAGGGCCATGTTGCGACGATGGATTTTCGAGAGGGCAAGCTGGGATGCGAACTGCAGTTGGGCGAGACAATCAGAGGTACGATTTCCAAGTTCTGGCATCAATTTATTTTGGTAAATTTTCTGACAATTCTGGGTGCAGATATTCGGTGGCTTCACAACAATCAGTATTTCGCAGTTGCGCAAAAGAAATACGTCTATATATACGATCGGAACGGTGTCGAGCTTCATTGTTTGAAGAAGCATGTCGAAGTTTCGCATATGGAGTTCTTACCATACCACTTCCTCCTCGCGACCCTAGGCATATCGAGCAACTTGAAATACCAGGATGTCGCCACTGGACAGATGGTTTCCGAGATACACACCAAAGGCGGAGCCCCGTGCTCCATGACACAAAACCCGTGGAACGCCATATGCCATATCGGCCACCAGAATGGAACGGTCTCGTTATGGTCGCCCAACTCTTCAGATCCGCTTGTTAAATTGTTGGCGCACAAAGGCCCTGTACGGTCTTTAGCAGTGGACAGAGAGGGCCGATATATGGTGTCAGCAGGTCAAGACATGAAGATGGCGGTGTGGGACATCCGTATGTTCAAGGAGGTGAACAGCTACTTTACGAGGACACCAGCAAAATCCGTGGCAATATCGGATACGGGCCTGACTGCGGTTGTGAGTTATACCTTCTTCCTTCCATGTAGCAAAGCGATGCTAACAATGCAATCAGGGCTGGGGCACAAGCGCAACGATATGGAAAGGTCTCTTTTCAAAACATGCAGCTGTCCAGGAGAAAGTGCAAAGCCCATACTTGACATGGGGAAAAGAAGGCAAGCAAGTCGAGAGGGTGTCTTGGTGTCCCTTTGAGGATGTGCTTGGCATTGGTCACGATCAAGGTTTCTCTTCGATTCTAGTGCCGGGTGCCGGAGAGGCCAACTTCGACGCATTGGAGGTCAACCCGTACGAGACAGCCAAGCAGCGACAAGAGGCCGAGGTGAAGGGCCTGCTCAACAAGCTCTCGCCAGATATGATTGCGCTAGACCCGAACTTTGTTGGAATACTCGATCTGAAGTCAGAACAGGAGCGCCAGGCCGAGAAGGACCTGGATGCGGCCCCCGAGAATATCGAAGAGGAAATCCGGAACAAGGCACGTGGAAGAAATGGCGCACTGAAGAAATACCTGAGGAAGCAGAAGAAGCGGAACATAATCGACGAGAAGAGGCTGCGCGTGGACGAAATCTGGAACGAGCTGCAGAACAAGAACAAGAAGGCGCAGGAGGAACAGCAGGAGGAGCTGGGTCCGGCGCTGGCACGGTTCGCCAAGAAGGAGAGATGAGCTTAAGCTCGAGGATACCCAAGATTTCACAGCGAACTTATCTCAATGGTATGCTGTGGCATAATATCGTCTATGACTTGACCTTTCGTGCAATGTCCTGGTCTCTTAGTCTTTTCGGTACCCTAACGCCGTCCGCAATGCATCATTGACATGAAAAAAACATGGGCGCCGTGCTCAGATCACACGGCCTCTACCGTATTTCACATGACTTTCTTCGCGGTGGTCTTTGCTTCAACTTCGCGCATCTCGACTCCTCGTCCGTCGCAGCCAACGCTCGCCGTATGCTTCACAGCAGCTTCAAGTCTCCCGTCACTTGGTTGACCGCGCTCTTCGGCGCCGGACCTACGCCCAACACTGTTAGACTCCCAGGGTCGATTTGCGTCCTCCCGGCGTCTTGAATCACCTCGGCCGTGATGCCCAGGCTCTGTGCTTTGCCCATCAACTCCTCCAGCTCGGCCAGGGATTTGACTTGGACCGCAACCTTGGCTTGGCCAAAACGCTCCCAGCGCGACAAAATTCTGGCTGCAGAGCTGGCGGGGCCTGCCTTACGGGCCTGACGCGAAAGGGTTTTGTAACAGGCCAACGTTGCGTGAGAGCATTGTGCTGCGATTTTGCCTGTAATTATGCGTTAATACCATAATAATCAGGTCCCGTAGGAGAGAGACAAAGAGAGTAGGTAGCGAGGCGGTGTCGCGTGCTCACCCTTTGTCATGCCCAGATCTGTCCTCACGACCAAGACCAGCTTGCATTCCTCGCCAGTGTCCTCGACGCTGGGTCCGGTAGGCGTCTCATCACCACCTGCAAGTTTCTTGGTCTTAGATTTCTTGTCACCTCCAGCACCTTTTCTCATCCGCAGCCCCTGCTTCCGATCCGCCTCCTCGCCGTTGGCCCAGTTAGGCGCGTGGTCCAGCACCGTCGCTTCCTCGTCGATGTCGGTCTCGTCACTGTCGACGGGGTCCTCGTAGTTGGCACGGGCCTCCTTGGAAAACTCCGGCGATATCAGGTAGCCTTTGATGCTGTACACGCCGAGCAGGAAGCCGGATATGAGCGCGACGATGGAGGTGGTCATTACCACCAGAGTCGACGCCATTTTGGGTTATGGACCGCGTTAGCGCTTAGGGCTGAATTGGCGTGTTTTGCTGGTGTCTTTTTGCAGTCTTGGTTTCTGAGTTTGTAGGCGCCAATTGAGAGTCGCCTTGGTCGTCGCGTGGTGTCGTGCCGTGTCGTATAGTTTCGAGGTCAGGAAATCATGAAGAGACTCGTCGCGTCCAGCTTGATTTTTAGCCAGACCACCTTGCGTCACTGCAGGCTTGACAGGGGCCCCTGAGCAAAGATGCGTGCCTCCAGGCCCCTGCCAGGCATCCCGGCCGAAGATCAGCCCCGTTACCGACTTCATGTGCACATGGGGCACGTGCTTACCTTTCTCGTCGTGAACATACATGCCTTTTTGGGACCAAAGCCATCATATCTTTATACGTCCCATTCTCCCCGGGGACGTAGGTGGCACTCTCATCGTATCTATCTTTTAATATGGGTGACCCAAAAGCAGTAATTGTGGGCCTATCCGGCTGCTCATCGAGCGGGAAGACAACGCTCGCAAGATTACTGAGGGACATATTCCCCAATACCTTCATTCTTCACGAAGATGACTTCTATCGGCCGGAGGAAGAGTTCGTATGTCCATGGTTGTGCGAATAGCAGTGTGGCTGATTTCATATAGACTCCCAAGCAAGGATGGCCTACTAGATTGGGACTGCGCGGAGTCCCTCAACATCCCCGATATGGAGAAGGCACTCTCACACATTCGCACTCAAGGCACATTTCCGGTAAGCAATCAGGACAGCGCAACATCTACCCATCGCAGCAGCCACGGCATAGCGACGGCCTCTTCCCCTTCAGACTTGGTAGAGAAACAGAGTGCCTCTTGCTTACCAGAGACCTCCTCTTCTTTCCCTGCACAGCCCTTTGTGGATTCAAAAGAAGACCAAAACTCCGTAGGCCCATGCCCGGCTTCCGAAGAAAAGATTGCAGCGATGAAGGCCAAGGTACAAGCCTGGCTCCAGCCCGGTCAACCAGGCCACGACATATTCAACAGCGAACCCTCACCGAGAATATGTGTTCTGGACGGCTTTCTACTCTACTCGCCGCCGAAATTCAACCAGGTCATGTCTCTTATCGACCTCAAGTTCTTCTTACAAGTTAGCCGAGCAAAGGCAACGCACCGCCGCGAGGCGAGAGACGGCTACGTAACACTGGAAGGTTTCTGGAAAGACCCGCCCGGGTATGTAGACAAGATTGTGTGGCCGAACTATGTAGAGGCGCACAAGTGGATGTTTGCGGACGGGGATGTCGAGAGTGGCGACTTGAATTGGAATGTGCTGCAGGAGAAGGGCATACTGGCTCAACAGTCGACTGAAGGGAAAGCAGGAACTGACTTTGACTTTGAGGAGACGTTGGTGTGGGTAGTCGAGGAGGCCATGAAGGCTCTGGAAGAGTGGGCTGCTCGGAGAAAGGAACAGAAGTAATAGCTGTTATCTTTGTATGTCGACACTAGAGGGCTTGGACTTGTGTGAGGCGACCATACGGCTCTGAAATGATTGCCTATCTACAGTGGCGTGCTTAGTTAGTCCTTGCACCCAGCGAGAGGGTTCGAACGCCTAGAGTCACCACGTCCCTGCTCTCCATGACCGTCTTCCACATCGACAAGCCTATTTATAGGACTTCCTTGTAGCAAAGGCGCTCTCTTGTGTGCTGGATAGTACAGTCTACCAAGAATGTGCATCTGAAAATTGCATAAGCACATAGACTCTATATATGTGACTGCAAACGGGTTGAGTTCTGTAATACATATTCTCTTCATGTGCCCGCCTTCGGTGGAAGTTAGGATATGCCCGGCAATGCTGCAGAACACAAACGAACTACCAAGGTAAGGTGAAGAACGAGACTAGTGACTGACTGACTCTGTCGAGGACCATTTCTCAATACAGATCATTTACATAGTACAGTACTGCATAGTATTCTGTTACACAATTGTGATTGACTAGGTATGCATGACGATCGAGGTGCACTTCAGCAGAAGGGTGCTTGGACTACTCTACCAGCCTACTTTACCTATATTGGTGTGGAGTCTGTGGCCTTGGTGGCCCCTGCAATTAGACGGTCCAGTCACCGTCGATGCCAAGGCTGACCGATCGTAAAAGGGGCAGCGAATTTGGCATCTGACAAGCACGGGCCTGATGTGTGTGACTAAGGCTTGTCTTGCCTGAGGCCGGGCCGTTGATCCCGACGTCAGCAAGTCATTCAAACCTACCTAACCCGCTCCCTTTGGACGAACCTTATCCACAGACCGCCATCTTCATCAGCCAAGCCAGCGTTTATCGACCCGACATCCATTCGACCGTCAAAGCAACATAGTGCCTCGAATCGCTTTACACAAATCCTGCCCGAATTCTCACCGATCCTACATCCGTCCGCGACGTCACTCCACGAAACCGCCGCTACTTCCCAACCCATTTCCAACGCCGCAACCATGAAGTTGATCGCCTACCTGCTCCTCCTCCTCTCTGCCGTCATGGGCATCGCAGCCGTTGATGTGCAGAAGAGTTTCCTAGTCTACTTCAACGATGATGCGCCGGAAAGTGCGATGAGCCAGGCCAGTACGTCGCCCCCCTAAATGACCATCATCTCGCTTGCCGTGCCTCCTGAAGGGATGGAAGAAGTCTGGGGTCATATGCATCCACTCGCGCGGGATGTTGAGACAAACCCCGGATATGAAATGTTGTAGACACGTTGCTGACGATCGACAACAGAGCAAAAGATCCTGGATGCGAAGGGCAGCATCACGCACGAGTATAGGCTCCTGAAGTAAGACCACTACATGTTTCTCCCGGTCTGACTTCGTGGCTGCGGTATCTAGAAAACAGCACTGACTCTTCATTTCTCCCAGGGGTTTCGCCGCCACCGCCGGTGAGAAGATTTTCGAGAGCTTGCAGGTTACCGGCCAAAGCAATGGCTTCACTGTCGAGGAAGACCAGACATTCAAGATCAACTCAGGCTCCTAATCTGCGCCGATATCTTGATGCATACTCGACGATGACGATGGATATGCGGCTATGTGACTTGACAGAGTCGATTACGATCATGGGTGTCTGGATTTGACGGGCGTTCAAATAGAAACAGGGATTGATACCCAGTTATCATAGGACTGGCTACGATGCGTCTCTTAAGAGCTAGCATCTCTGGAGGGAGTACATCAGGAATTGTACCCTGCAACAAAAGGGCAGCCGGATTGGATTGAAACATTCGCTATGCTGGTGACCGCTGGGTATTTCTTTCAGAGGAGTCATAGGCTGGCGAATTAAATTGTTTCCACGCACAAACTCGAAGAAACGCGGGTGATTGGGCTGTTGGATGCTTTTCAACCTTAAACGGCCAGACAGATCCATGATTTCGGGGCGATGTAGACTAATGATGTCTGCTAGGCGACTGACTCCTAGACTGTCTAGATAGTTCCTCTGCTTCAAACCAAATACCTTGGTTGGGACTTGAAAACTTGTAATTACTTATGCGGAGCAGCCATCTGCATCTGGACACAGATACCTCGTTGTTTGCGAAGTCACACTAGCTTGTACGCTGGTATTCCCAGAAGAACATCAAGCTTTGACTGTCACAGTATTACGTAGCATTGACAGGGCCAAAGCCGTCAAGGCATCAGACTGCTGGGCTGAGATGACTGGGGACGCTTGAGTTGCCCCGCCCGAGTCCAGGGAAGGCTGCAAAGCCAGAGAAGCCAGGACAGTTGAAGAACCAGGAGAAGGAGGACCACGAGGGTATCGCTACGCTCACTGCCCCATACCTATCCCTCGGTAAGATCTGACTCTGGCAAAGGAACGGCATACACACTTGGCTCTGGAGAGTGGAGTAAAACAAAGGATCGACGGTCATTATGCAGGACCACGAGTGGGCCAACACAAAGGCGCATTGGCGCAACATTGAGATAATATTGGCTAAGAAGAAATAGGTCCATATGGCAGTCAAAGTGTACGTTTTCTCGAATTCGTGCAATAGTGCAGCTGAAGCCCAAGAGTTGCCTGGCATGAGGTGAGTGGCTATTCATTGCGCATTGCAAATCATAGTGTTCGCACGACGTTGTCAGCACTTTTGAGACAGCGAAGATCTTGGCTCTAAACCTTTTGATAGTACTGTTCGGAGAGAGATACCCCTCTTGATCCCTGTGGGAGGACCCTGCACCGAACACCTGCAGTATGACCCCGGCTATGCAGTCCATTCCGGTGCTAATCCCGATCAAGAGATCAATGAGAGGCATGCTTAGGTACGGTACGTACTTGCAAGACCTCTAAGATTGAAACATTTGCTCCTACCGTCAGTGCAAGCTGTTCCCATGATGGGCTTTGTCCATCAATTGCTATTACTCATTGTTCCATGCTATTTCTGTGCATTGGGGACAATAACCTTCTTCTACTCAACAAACCAATAATGCACAGCCAAGAAGAAGATCAAGAAGATCAATGGCCGGTACATAGCCCTTATCTTGCAACAATCAAGACGCGAACCGCGTCATTGTCATCTGTCCAACAAAAGACAATTGTTCAGACGAGGCCCTCCTTTTTGCACACATCACCGAAACCCACCCCAATGCTCCTTTTGTTATATGGTCCTTGAGTGCCACCACAAAGACATTCTTCCAGCTTAAAGCTGAGCGTGAGCCAGCAGTCAGTTGCCTGTCCTCGCTTGCAAGCGTAACCCCTGGGCTCCACGTTTCCTTTCCGTTTCGTTCCTGATTTGATTATCTTGATTCACTGAGTTCAACCGCTAATTCGGACATACCTACCCCCTTCCGAAACACATCACTGCCTACCTAAACCCACCTTACTACCCACCTGACTCCCTATACGAACAGACCGTTGCTCACTTCACCTTCACCGCTCGAACCCTCAACAAACCAACACCACCCGCAACGTGTCGACAGAATAATCACCCACTATGCCGGGCTTTAACCAAGCCGCGCAGGGCGCACTGCTGAAATGGGTCAACACTTTTAATGTCGAAAAGCCCGCAGCGGCCATAATCGACCTGGCCGATGGCTTTGCTTTTGCCCAGGTGCTCCACTACCTAGACCCAACCTACGACGTATCAGAGCTCGACCGCAATACTGGCTCCTCCCGCCAGCTTGTCCAGAAGCGCAACCTGCAGTCCGTCTACAAGGGCCTGTTCAAGTACATGCGCCGCGAAGCCCCCGACTGCGTGCCCCTCCAAAAGGTTGCCAACTTCCGCACCATTGCCGAGAACCCAGATGTCCAGGGCCTGACCCAGCTGGTCTCTGTCTTCCTGGCCACTGCGCTGTTCGGCAACGACGAGGACAAGCGTACCACCGCTGTGAATACCTTGCAGAAAGACTTCGACAATTCAGAAAAGGATGCGATCCGCCGTATAGTCGAGGAGAAGCAGATACAGATGAAGGAGCTAGCGGATGCAGCGTCCCTCGATGAGGACACCATCCAGCGCGATACGGGGCTGGAGGATGAGGAGGAGCGGATAAAGCTCACGGCCGAGCTCGAGAAGAAGGTACATGAGCTAGCCAACCAGCAAAAGCTCTACGCCGACCTCCACACTAGCCACGAGTATCTCCAAGAATCACACCAAGAGCTTAAGGACACCCTGGAAGAGGTACAAGGGAAGCTTGAGGACCTGAAGAAGCTACATGGCGCCGATGAGTCGCAACGTGTTCAAGTGTTGCAGGAGAAGATCGACGAGCAGGCCGCTCTAATCGCCAGTCAAGAAGAGGCCATCGAAGTGTACCAGACAAAACAGAAACAGCTGGAGATGGATGTCGAGCACTATAAGAAGATAAGCGAGGACAGTCAGGAGTACAAGGACAAGTATGATGAGCTGCATTTCCAGTTGCCCGAGCTCGAGAGGAGGGCAAATGCCGCCGACCGGTACAAGCAGAAGCTGCTTACCCAGCGTAACCTCGAGCAAGAGGTGACAAATCTGCAATTCGAGCTTGATTCCCGCAAGGAGCTCGACGACAAGCTTACAAAGGCCCTCCTTGAGAAGTCGCGCTTGCAAGCAACCGAGAAGGAGCTGCTAGCTGCCATGGCTACCAGCGAGCAATCTCTCAGTGACGAGCGTGCCCGCAAGGAGCACTTCAAGGAGCTGTATGAGGAGAAATGCGCTGATTATGAGAGTCTGCAACTACAGTATATGGCTAACGAGAAGTACATTGAGGAGCTTAAGGAGATGGGTGCGGGTGGCGAGATCCCGCGCTCATCCACACCCACCTCCGCTGATGGCGGGCTCGGCAACCTAGAGCAAGAGCTTGCACAAACCAGGCAAACTACTACCACTACTGCTAACGAAACCTCCAAGGTGAAGCTTCTCGAGGCTGAGCTCGAGGTACTCCGACACGGCGCCGCGACCTCAACGCAGGCAGACAGCTTGCGACGAGACTTGGACCGGGCCAACGCGGAGCGGGATATCGCGGTCAAGAAGTACGAGGCCATTTTCGAGAAGCATGGCGTGGCGCAAGAGCAAATCGAAGCACTGATGAACAACATGACTGGTGAAGGGTTAGTCAAGAGTCTTGAGGAAGCAAACAGCTATGGGCCCTTAGCGTCGCTCACATCAAGCTTCTGCAGATCCATGGCGTTCAATAACTTGCGTGCATCGCAGCACAAAGCTCAACAAGATCTCAAGGAGCTCGAAAGCAAATACCGCAAGCTCGAGGAGTCCCTCAAGGACAAGGACCGGGAGAACTTGGCTATGAAGACCGACTGTGCGTTACTTGAGGACAACCGCTATCACTTTGCTGGTATGGACGATGACGCTTACTCTATTGACTCCACAGTGGATGCCGTTGGCTCCGACCGCCTCGACGCCCTCGAGCAGCTCAAGCAGTCGGACCAGCTCATTGCCGGGTCACTCCGATCCGAGCTCGAGGCTTTGAGGTCCAAGTATGACAGCCTCGAGATCGAGAATAACCTGCACAAGTCCCAGCTGCTCGAGGCGCTCGTCGCTAAGGAGAAGCTCTCCAAGGAGAAGGACGTCGAGTCAACTGCCACAGACCCAGCCATGGCGGAGGCGATGCAGGGCCAGAAGTCCAAGTTGGACAAGATGCGCGAGCATCTCTTGAAAATGAGAGAGGTAACGCCCAACTCCCTCACTTCTACTTCTGTCCCTTCAACTGTGATTGATTACGCCGGGAGCCCTGTACTTAGGGCGCCTTTGGTGTCTGATGGAGGCACAAGCCGGAGATCTTCCTCCGTGCTGGGCTCCATTGTTGAGACGGGCGAGCCAAGTGGCCGACCGGCTCCGCTCAGGCTTCCTACGACTCCTCCTGCTGTGCGAGTTTTCCTGCGACGTGTAACACCTCCACCAGAGATGCTTGCTCATCAGCAGAGAGTTGTCATGGAGCAGACCGTAGTGGAGCAGAAGAAGAAGCGCAACAGCTTTATGGGTATCTTCAAGAAGTCTACTTCGTAGACGTGTGCTTTTCTTTATTGTGATTTCATTGATATTTTGAGATGTGGTTGGCTGACCGTTGGCGTTTGTTTTGATTACAGCAAGTCGAGAAGGGCGATCAAGAGCGTTACGACCTCAAGAAGCAGATCAAGGCGCTGGAGTCGGGTTCAGCGTTGGCGGCGCAAAAGGTAAGTGTGGCTATTGCTTTTCCCCGTTTCAAGAACATTAATACTATAATAATTTCTTTCAAAATATGTTGTGTACAAAATTTTTGCCTCTTATCTCAAATCTGTGTTCCCCTCTTTTATACCTTCATGTGTCGGCTTCGGATAACCGATGTGTCTGGACACTGACATGACAACCTTCCCAGGCTGCCCACGAGCAGATCATCAAGAACCTCCAACGCGAGAATGCCATGATCTCCACGGCATGGTACGACCTCACAAGCAGGCTTCAGAGCAACCATGTGGTGTTGCAGCGGAAAGACCAGCCAAAGAGCTGGCTCAACAAGCAGCGGCAGCTGGTGAACTGTGAGTTTGATGACCAAGGCCCTGTCCAAGAAGCAAAAGCTCTTTTTGCTACCGCATCTCCGCATACTGAACAACAACTAGCTACACCGAGGAGATAGAGGCTTTCGGATACGTGGTTACTTGCAGAACGCCTTCGTTCTCGTCTCGACACTTCAGACTCACTACTTCGCCTGCGGATATTGGCGTGGCAAGCGTAGGACAGCAACGCCGCAGTAAACCTTCGCAAAAAGCTCAACAACTTCTTGTTTCGCATAGCTTTGGGCTATTACGACTTCTTTCCGATTTCCATTACGGTTACGGTTGGTTATAGATAAGACCATCAGACGCGCGATCACACCGGCAAGGCCGGTGGTGGTGAGGGCGACGGCGGCAGCATCTTGAGCATCGCGTGTTTTCTTGATATATATTCCATAGCGTGGCGCATGATGCATGGCTTCCTGGATATGATTTAGCCGCCTTTGGCAGAACGGGGCAGGGGGCAACGCTTTTGATCCAGTGCTGGATTAGACATCGTGCTGTGAGGGAGAAGCTCTTTTTTTTTAAAGACACCTCAGATAGCGGCAGGTGACTTGAAGAGCATTAGCATTGGGCGTGCATTGGTAACGAGGTTACATGGCCATTTTTCCTCTTCTGATCAGATTGGGGCTGGGTTGCATATTCGTATATATTCGTTTATCCTGTTACTCACGTCTTCGCTACGCGGAACCCCTGGATGCGTAGACTAGTAGAGAATGGGATGGGATGTTGGCTCGTGAGAGACTAGGCGTGCTTCGTCTTCGCTATCGCCATAGCTTTTGTGTAACGGATGCCCTGAATACCCGCAGGCCAGATCATGACCTACTCCTCAAATGGCGTTCTCGAGAGCTTGAGGTGGTGCCTGCAAGGCCCCCATGGGCAATGATGCTGGCACGGCTGCGTCACCCAGCCTTGCTGGGTGGCTCTACAGGCATCACCTGATTGTTGGTCAAGATATGCGATTTCGAACCGTCATAACGCAGGGTCGTTCGGTTTTGCTTATTTTTTCATCTTAAGACGTTCGGACAGGTAGGCTCAATGAAGAAGCACCAGAGACTCCGGGTTTCTTCAACATTCCTCATGACGGGGATAATTATATTATCAACTTGCCCTACTCCGAAAATTCCGGCAACAAAGACATTACCGCCATCCGCAACGCAACCAGGATTGACACCAATCCGGGCGCAGGAAATCCCCAGATCAGGAATGGATATGTTGTTCATCGCCTTCATGAACAACTTGACCAGGAAGCAAGCAAACTATGGTGGATGATGCTCCGTAGCTCAGGTGGCGCTTGCAGCTCGCAACGCCTTTGGGTTTCAAAGTCCACCTTTCCCGTGCCCAAGAGCAGCTTCAAAGCTTGGATCAGATGCGCCGAAAAGTTTTCCTTCCTAGCGTTTGCCTCAACCGCTCCAACCTGTGCGTTCTTTCCGAGAAATACGGACCAGCTTGAATTTATGTCACCGAATTCAGCAGGCCAGGTACCGTAAAGTGAGACGATCAGCTGCAAGGGGCTTTCGCCATTGCTGGTAACCAGATTAGGATCCAGATGCTCAGACAGAAAAAATACATCACACAAGGCCTTGAAATCTTCACTTTGAGGGTCCGGTCGACGTCGTATGAATCGTTCTAGGATGGTGTAGCCAGTATTGTCTCGAGAATTGACGTCCACTCTCAGACTTTGTAAGAGGCTCATTCCAAATTGGGATAGCTGGTAATCCACGAACATTTGTTTCCCATGCTGATACGAAAAACACCATGACAAAGGCGATCGCCCTAGATTGTCACGGCAGTCTAGGTCGCACTCCGGGTTCGAGATCAGCTCTGTCCAGGGATGCAGATGGTAGAAACAGTCGTGCTCGTACAAAGACGACGCGAGTAGAAAAGGAAGCTGGTGGTCTTCGCACTCGGGACACCTGACCAATGTGTTGGGATCGACCCCAGCTTGGATAAGGCATCTCGCTACCTTCGAGTGGTAGCGCCGGCTTGGTGGACACGTTTCGGACAATACCAGATCCGTGGCTTTCATGCCCTTATCGTCACGGATACTCAAATCCAGTTCTGGCTGCGAAAGACAGATCTTTGCAACATCAATATTTGCTTGATGATACGAAAGCCTCAGCGCAATATGTAAAGCTGTTTGCCCACGCTCGTGTTGGGCATTCACGTTGGCTCCGCGCAAGTAAGCATCCCTCACCATATCCGGAGATGCTTTTGCCACTGCAAAACGCAGGTAATTGTCAAGAAGGCATTGGACACCGTCGGCGAACTCGAGATAAATAGACATCAGCGACGAGAATCCCATGATGACGGCATATTCCAGCATGCTTCTTCCAGCCCAGACTCTTTCTGTGAGGAGGCTTGGGATCTGATGGATGGCTTGGCGGACAAAAGGTAAGTGAACCTGTGTCGGAAGGGACACTCTGCTTGCCCGCTCCTCTTTTCTTGCACAATAGTCTGGAAAGACTGAAAATTCTACGAAGAGGTCAAGCATCTCTTCTGTCTTGATATCATGGCACATGTCAACAATGTCGCTGCGACAGTGCCCGTCCTCCAGTGCCTTCCGCAACAACTGCAAGTCCTCCAATTCAATGAGAACTGACAACAAGCAGCTATCCTTCATAGCCTGCAGAGTCTTGATGCTACTTCTTTTCGGCGAAATAAGATTGGAAGGAACGCTCGCAGGATCTAGGCCTAATGATGCATAAGCCGTAGCAAAATGGCCGTTGAAGATGGCAGCAATAAGCGCTGACGGGAACTGCTCGCCTTCGATATTTCGAGCATAATCATCACCAGTGTTTGGCAGCAGCTGAAAGAGATTGTGGTAACCTTGGCTGGCTACAATGTAGAAAAGTGGTGTTTCAATCCCCTGATAACGTAGTGTGTCGTACTTCACGAACAGATTGCGTATCAGGATCCATTGTTCGACAGGAAAGCTTTCAATAAAGCTTTGTTGGAATATCCCCAGTGCATGTGCCTCGCTTGAGTGAAATAAAAAATTCCGAGATGCGTATGCAAGAAAAGGAAACTTGATATTTGCTTGTTCTCGGAAGTCTTGCTGTCGTTTTGTTGTAATGATGCTCGTTTCTTGAGAAGCCTGGTTTTGCCCCTTGCTCGCGGACTTCATGTTGCGATAGATACTTCGGGCTTGACACTCTTCAAGAAGTGGGAGATGTTCCGCCATGGGAGCGTGAAGTTGTTGCAAGCAACTTGCCCTCAATATCTCGTGGCCGTCAATAATTGTTCGTCCTCCGAATATGGCCTGCAGCCCACCTTCACGCAGGAATTCCCTCACGGTCTCGTGTATGAATTGAACGGTAGGCTTCTCGGAACGAGTGACTTCCGCCAATCCTTTTGAAATGCGACGCACGTCCGTCGCGATGGTTTGGCCAGAAACCGGGAGGAGTTGGAATGGGGTGCCGTAGCGTTCGTGAAGAACAACGTACAATTCTTCGGGTCTTAGGGGCTGTTCTGCCCGGAAGATTATCTGAATGAGTCGAATAAAGTCTGCTATGTAGTTGTCGTCTTTCTCGATAATGTCTTTGAACAGCCCATACAGCGCGATCGCCTCACCCGGGCCGGGTATTTCTTTAGCTGCTCTTGGAATCTCCTGAAGGTGCTGCCAAACAATGTCCATTCGGTCACGTTGTATTGACAATTCGTTCAGTTGGTGAACGACTAGGTTTACCCACAGAAAGATACCGGATGACTTGACCAGAATCTCTGTTTTGATCTTGTCCAGAAGGTCTGCATCGACGTCCTTGTTAACTCGAAGGAATGAGTCGATGTACGTCTTGATGTCCTCATCATGGTTTCGTTCTTTTTCCAAAGTCAATGTGAGCCTATAGCTGTGATATCAGTCTTCTAATTCTTGGAAGACAAAATACTAGAATCAACATGACACGACGAGCTGGGGTTCCAATGTCAAGTGGGGTTGAGGCTCGTCACCTGTGAAGTGAGAACTGGATTGAATGAAGGATTGAACTCAATACTCACCTCGTTCTTAGAATGATCTGGGGATAGTGCCTGCTCGAAAAACAGACGCGGAAAGTCCGGGACTGCGTGCTGGCCACAAGACCCTCGAAATGGTTGATCATTTCTCGAATTTCAGAGACTGGACACTCGTCAAGGGCATCGACGAAGCAGTATGTCCGTTTTCTCACATGGTCAAGAAAGAGAACAGCTTCCTTGAAGACTTCTTTCACCATTTGGAGGCTCCACCCATTCTCAAGAATGTTGAGATAACCACTCCTTTGACAATGGTCCAAGGCTTTAAGCAAGCTCGGTTCCTTGTCGAATAGATTGTATAACAGGGATCGGTACATACCCAGAATAGACTTTTCGAAGTCATTACCGCGGGCATTGAAGAAGAACGAGACCACTATGCTGGACCTTCGAACTCCGGACGCCTTCATCGACTGATACAGATACTTCATGGCGATCGACTTTCCAGTTCCAGGATTTCCCTGGATCCAAAAGAAGCCGTCATTGGCCCCTAGGGTTCTCGATGTGAGCCATTCCTTATAATCTTGTCGTTCCTGAATCCAGGCGCAAGTTTTCCATTCCGCTTGTCGCAGATTTTGGAGTCGGCTATCAAGCTGAGAAAAGCGAAGACGCTCCTTCAACTCGAATTTCTCGCGCTGCGAAAGACCATCTGATAGATGCATGTTGAACGGTATGTTTTCGGAGGCCTTGTTTTCACTATGAAAAGCAGAGCCGTGGAAGTGGTTGATGGTGGTAACATTCCCATGGATGTTGTCTCTGTGTACGTTTCCATTCAACATTCGAGATTGCCCTGAAGCAGCGGCATTTTGAACCGATATATATGGCCTTGGAGAAGGACTGCAAATTCGCTTGGGTTGCTCCTCGGGACCACACAGAGTGTCAGACGCGCTGGAGCCTCGCCGTCGCTTCTCGGCGCCGTGGGGAACCACCTGCATGATGGCCGGGTACAAGATGGCAGCCGCGGGTTGGACCTCTTGAATTGATAGTTCAGCAATAATGTGGAAAAGACTTTACAAAAAACGAGTATTAGTTTTTTCACAAGAAGATGGAATTTTCCCAGCCGTCCAAAAGATGTCTCCAGAAAGACTCACCAAAGATTTCAGTTCAGGATAGAATCGTCGTCAGCGATCGGATCGAGAGGAAGGTTTTGCGCGAGGCGCAGTGAGCCACAGCGTTTAGGAGATAGTACAAGGCAGCTACGGCGAGGGCGCCCACGATCAAATCCGACAAAGAATTTTCATATCTCATATATAAAAACAGATGGGCCAATGGAGTTGTCATTTTCAGAGTGGTCGAAATGTGGCTTGCAGACAATTATGCCTGCTTCCGTCCGACGTACAAGCCGGCTGAAGCATATGGTCACCAATCATTGGGTCAAAATTCATTGCCTTGAGTGGTGGCGTCCTTCATGTGGGATCCAGATTGCATGATTTCCTACTGCCCTGCAAGGGGCAAGTACACCTCCAGTGTTGTAGGCAACCAACAGGGCTGTGGTAAGTTCCAAGGTTGGATCAAATTGCAGAGGCGTACACCGATGGACACAGTCGCTAGTCATAGACATTAGCCATGTAATACTGTGGCAGGACCTAGGATCTTCATCTGGATATATTATCGTTCAGGAAGTCCCTCCACTTAGTTTCCTAAGATTGTCTCCATTTGATGAGTCTAGTGAATTGTAAATCAACAATATGCCAGTCGAGCCTCTTAGTATCACAGCGAGTGTGATTGGTGTCACTCGAATGGCATACGATAGTTGCAAAGCCCTGAACGACATTATCAAAGGCTTGAAGAACGCCCCAGCTTCACTTGAAGTTCTTCAGACCGGTCTCGACTCGTTTGAGGCGGTGCTCAAACCTTTGGAGCGAGATCTTACGAGTGCCAACGTCGCAGGCCTCTCGTCTCAGCAGCGAGCAAGTCTCGAGGCCCTACAGCCGGTCCTACAGTTGTGCAGGACCGCCTGTGATGACTTCTCCAAAAGGCTCACCGAACTGACGTCTCATTCCAATGAGGGCCGATTCGCGTTGCGAGATCGGTTTCGCCTTCATTTCAACGATAGCGACATTCGTATTCTGAAGGAAAACTTGGCGCAAGGGCAACGTACCTTAAGTGATGCGCTCGGCTTCGCAAACCTGTGCGCATTCCAAGATTAGGAAACGAGGGCAGACAGTTCAATGCTAACAAAGGTTCATATCAGGAATATTGCGACCAACAATCAAAAACTGCTTGACGAGCGCGCCGCTTCTTTCGCCCAGTCTATGGGAGACATCGGCGGCAAATTGAAAGGCTTAGAGCTATCCATGGAAGCATTGTCTGTATCTTCTGCAAGAATCACGCAGAAAGACGTTGCCCAGGTTCGGAAGGTACTTGAGCAGCACGATCAAATCCTCAAGACAAGCCTCCGAGTCTACCAACCTGCACTCAAGGAGACAAGCACTTTGGCGGGTACAAAGGTGAAATACGAACGGGCTCTTGACAACGCCAGAGTATTGGCAGGGAATATTGATTTCCACGGTGAAGCTCCCTCGACATATGTTGAAAGCGCAGTTGCAAGTCAACAGGCGCGGATTTTCAATGGTAACATGTCTCTCGAGGCAGCAAAGTCTTTCTGGAATTAGAAGCTGGGGCGTTGGGCTTCTCAACTGCACCCGAATTTCCTACGTGGTTTATCATGTCAAGATGAAAGATGCTTGATTCGGTGTTTCGGTAGAATTAGACCTGAGCCGGCGAGCTAGGTATACTCAGAAGACAAATTCGAATTATACACGGTCTTCGCCAATACACTCAGCTTTAATAAAATACCTACATACCTAGACTTTGGATAAGTAGGTCATCGTTGGACTCTTGCGCGAGAACCTGTACTGTCCTTGGGTTGCAGGAAACCTCCACCTGAATATGGCAGCTTCATGTCCTGAGACTGTCCTGAGAAATGAATGAATCAAGAAAAAGCCGTGACCTCACCTGTTTAATTCTGGAAATTCCATTTGATGGGAGTGTCTCCTGCCTAGTGGTTAGGGGGACATCGCTTTCGACTATTTGTAGATGATGGTTCTGCATGATCGCCTCTCCCAACCTACCTAGGTCTAGGTAGAAGGCTCCCAGCTGGGGAAACCACCTGAGGCGCCGAGGACAAGACTACAGGATCAGGCCTAGCCGTAGAAATTTGACTCTAATGCTCTATTGACTGATTCTAATGGTATCTTGAGAGACCCACAGCTTCATATGGTGTGATCCGCTCCTTATAGAGCAGTCTCTCCCAACATCATGCAATCGCGGACGCAAGACCCAGATAGAAAGGACATTGCATTTTCGAGGAACATTTTCCCTCGAATGTAAAGTCATACTTCCTGCTGCATACTGCGTACTTACAAAGTCCCGGTGCAATTGTAGGTACCAAATTATCCATTACTGTGCTTTGACACGGGCGAACCACTGCCTCAGGTCAAATTGGAGTCTGTCTCTAGCCAAGTACGAAGGTTTGCATGTATTTCTGTGTAATCATATTGGATATAAAGGTGTACATATACTGGTAACTCGCTCTGATCTGTCACTTTCAAACCACTGTATCTACACGCGGCACGACCTGCAATTTCTCACGCTGCTTCAATGACTTGGAAATCACGATGTTCACCCTAAATGTACACCTATAAAGAGATAGTGGGTGAACTTCCTGCAGCCTTCAAGGTGCTTACCTTGCAGTTCTGTTCTTTACTATTGATTCAGCAATTCTTCCAAACCAATTATATATATACTTTATCTGCGCAAATTCCTGACCGACCGCACTTGATGCACGTCACAGCACGTGTTGACAGTTCATTGGACCTACGCGGCCGCCTCTATCCCGTTCACCATCTTACCTGTTACCTAGGTAGTACCCAGTTTCACAGCTGTGCATAAAAACTACTCTGACATCCAGATGACAAGGGTGGAAGAGGACACTTCTGCAGGGGTAATTTATATTTCTACTATGATCTCCCGAGATTCCGGATGAAATGATCCAGATATTTTGCCCGGAAGTTGACTTGTGAAATTTGTGAATGTGAGCGGCTGACTTTACGCGGTATGTTCCGGGAAAAGCCCCGTTCACTCCAAGGCGGGAGTATATGTATGATGATGGCCAGCGGAGATGAATGGGTTACGAACCGTCATATGCTCAAATTCCTGGTGGATTGACTTCCTTCTTCAGCACATTCAGACTGCCAGATCACTCCTAGCATACGTCGCCATGCCTCACCTACCACGGGTCACTTGGCTATGTCTAGTCCACCTCGCTTCCTCACAAACGATCGTAATCGATAACACCACTGAGTGTACGTCTTGACTCTTGGGAGAGGCTTATGTTCCGTTGCAGACCTTCGTCGATTAACATTTTGGATCCAGCTGCCAATGTGTCCACGGTTGCCGCAGCTGCCGCGGTGGTGAACAATAGTAATCATCTGCCCGCGGAGACTTTGCAGCTAACAGATGCGGTCATTGCAAATTTGACATCATTATCTCTTACCAATATCTCTCTATTCGATTTTGGCGACAGCAGCTCGACGGCTCCCAAGCGCGCCGCCGCTGCTGAATGCAAGACCTTTCCCGGAGACTCCGGGTGGCCTGCTGATCTGACCTGGGATGTGCTCAACCTAATGACTGGTGAAGCACTCATCAAGACGGTCCCACTAGCATCACCTTGTTATGATGATTGGGGTAAATATGATGTTGACGAGTGTGCTTATGTGACCAATCAATGGACAAATTCCAGCCTGCAGTAAATATGGTCCGTCGCAAGGCTAGTCGAACTTTTCACTGACCTTGCCCAAGTTATGATGATCCGACTTCTGTCATGTCGCCAATATTCGAAGGCTTGACTTGCATTCCATCAAGCCAGAGCGGAACCTGCACCCTTGGTGGTTACCCCAGCTACGCTGTGAACATCTCAAATGTACGGTCGGCCATATCACAGCATCAGAATTAAAGAATGCCCAATATCGAGCTGACATACATACAGGTCGCCCAAGTACAGCTTGCCGTCAACTATGCTCGAAATCTCAATTTGCGCTTGGTGGTCAAGAACACCGGCCACGACTTTTGCGGTCGGTCTAGTGGTGCTGGGGCTCTCTCAATTTGGACTCACCATTTGAAAGATCTAGAGTTCATTGAGACCTATACAACTCAGAACTATTCAGGGCCAGCCATCAAAGGTGGATCAGGTGTACAAGGATTCGAATTGTACGAATTTGCTGATGCCAATGGTGTTGTTGCTGTTGGTGGAGAGGGTAAGACGGTAGGCTGGGGTGGTGGCTACATTGCTGGTGGTGGGCACTCGCCTCTCTCATCTGTCTATGGTATGGCAGCAGACCAGGTAAGACATGTTTTCTAAGAATTTGGGGATCTGAGTTATTCCAGAGGCTGATGCGATTCCAGGTCTTGAGCGTCGACATCGTAACACCAGATGGCCGCTTTGTCACTGCCAATGAGACACAGAACACAGACTTGTTTTGGGCCTTGCGAGGTGGTGGTGGAAGTAAGTCGAAGATTTCGAATTTTTGCTCTGATATACTGATAATCTTTTTAGGTACGCTTGGAGTCGTCACAAGCTGGACAGTCAAGGTCTATCCTGACTTCCCAATTGTCTCATACATGACTATGACTTTAGCAGCTACAGGCAACGTGACTATGGACATGTTCGTAAGCCGGCATATTCTCACCTTGTGGCCAATTATTGAAGTATCACTGACATTGTGAGACTCACGCAAGTGGGCTGCGATGAAAGAGTACCTGCTCTTCCTTCCCACCACTGTAGATGCCGGCAACTATCACTATTTCTACATGATGACTCCCGACGACTACCCGCAGCTCCTCTTTGTCCCGTGGCTCGCCCCTGGAATGACCGTGGCAGAGCTGAAGAACCTTACGGCACCGCTTCTTGATGCGTGGGCACAGCTTGGGATCTCTATATCTCCAGAGTACTTCCAGTACGATTCATTCCTTCCAGCTTGGACCAATGGCTTCACTTTAGAGACTGTTGGAATGAATACTACGAAACAAGGCAGTCGTCTTATACCTAGGTAAAGATTTAACTGTGTTTCCCGATATCGTCGTTGGGATCTGGGACTCACACTGGTTTGCAGAGAAACATTTACGAATGAGACTCAGTTCGACTCGTTCTTCTCTGCTGTTAAGCAGGTATACGACCTTGGTGGACAGTTCGTTGGCGTCGTGACCACCGGAGCACCCGCTGGCATCGACGTTCCCGACAATGCCGTGAACCCTCCCTGGCGCGATACTGTCCTACACCTTCTGGCCTTCCGCTCTTGGGATGCAAACACGACCTGGAGTAAATACGCCTCCTACAGCGACGTCTTCACGAATGAGTGGATGCCGATATTGAAGAATGCTACGCCTGGAAGTGGCAGCTATGATAGCGAAGGCGACGTGAATGAGCCTGACTTCAAGCAGAGCTTCTACGGTCTTGAGAACTACGATCGACTGCTAGAGATCAAAGAGAAGTATGATCCGGAGGGGCTGTTCTATGCGAACAAGGGCGTTGGTAGTGATGCCTGGTATGTGACGGATCAGTTGGCCGGACTTCCTACTCAAAACGGCAGACTGTGTCGTATATCAAGTTAGTTGTCAGAAAGACGTAGGTATACACTCGTTTTTCTCATGAGAGCATTCTCTATGAGCTTTGCCACCGAGTAATCCGTCGTTAGATGGGCGTCTTGGGGCCATTCATCAGAATTGTATATCGCCTTAGCTTGAGGATGAAGCATTTCAAACATTCCCTGGGGCTGATTTGGACTGATCCTTTTATGCAATTTGGGAATCCTAGAGGCAGCGTAACCATCTGAAAGTAGTCGTGGCAAAACGGACGGAGCTTATCATTGTTCGGGATACTAGAACCTTTAGCTCCCAGCATTGTCCCTCCTAGGCGTCCCAGTAGACGATGTGTGTATTTCGGCGAGTTCCCCAACAGGCACATCAGGCGGCTAAGCAAATTTCACGTCCAGAGGACATTAAGTAGACGACGGGGCGAGTTACCTGTCATTCTTTGATTCAATGGGCGTCCTGGATGCTTTTGGCCAATGTAAGCACTTGTCTTCGTGGAGGTATAATCTCAGGAGGACCTCATTGCGAGAAAACGTGGCTCTTTGCTGGCACTCATTGATGTCCTCGACACGCACACCACAGCTCTGATCGTTAGATGTCTTAGGCAAGAATGGAACGAGCAGAATCTCATGAGCCTGATAGAGTCCATCGACAGTACAACAGCGTCCGGAGACAAGGATACATCGCACGGCCGGAAGTCTAAATACACCTTCTTAGTACTTCTGTCCTTCATGTTCATTAGGTGCATGTCAAGCGATCAGTTGCAGGGATAACGGGAGAGAAACTTGGTCGTCTCCTGGTCATTCAGAGTCGGACATGTTCCAATATCAGAATCATGAGCTTTTCCGTTATTAGTGTGGACTGATCCATGTTAACATACACGGGCGTCAACGCCATCTACTCTTCCGGGATATACGTGACACTCAGCCGAGTGTTTGACCCTTATCATGTTCCATCCACAAAGGCAGCACAAATGGGCCTTGAAATCAATGCATCACCCGCTTACGCATCCTGTAGCAGCAGGCCAAGCGCCGCATCCGCACAAGCCCGCATAAAACATTCAATGATCCGATTCAAAATTTCCATTGCGTCTTGTAGTTTTCCATGATTTTCGGGGGTGTTGTCGAGAGGACGGGACTAGTCGCGTCTCTTAACGGCCAGTGATCTTGCTCAGGATGCCCGACCCGCCGGACTTAGCCTTAGCGGCATCGCCGTCAAAGATGTTCAACAAGGACTTCCACACCTGGCCGGGCTCCTGGCTGGCGTCGATGGCCTTCCAGATGCCAGTCTTTTGGTAGTAGCCGACCACTGGGGAGGTCTGCTGGTGGTAGGTCGCAAGTCGCTTCTTCAAGGCCTCGGGATTATCATCGGCGCGCTGCACAAGCGGCTCGCCGGTAATGTCGTCGGTCATGGGCTTCTTTGGCGGGCTGAATTGTGAGTGGTAGGAGCGGCCCGAGGCCGGGTGGACCAGACGGCCTGTGATGCGCGCCACCAGCAAGGCGTCGTCGATTTCCAGCTCCACGGCGTGCTGCAGCTTCTGGTTGCTCTCCTGCAACATCGAGTCGAGGCTCTCGGCCTGGGGAACGGTGCGCGGGAAGCCGTCAAGGATGAATCTAAGAGCAGGCATGTGTGTCAGCATGGCTGCGCATAGGTGCAGACGTTCAGCGAAATAGGGTTTGCCTTACCCTCCCTTGCACTCCGGGTTGTTGTTCAGCTCCTCCTTGATCATGCCAATGACAATGTCGTCGCTGACGAGGCCACCCTCGTCCATGATCTTCTTGGCGGCACGGCCGAGGGCGGTCTTCTTGGCGACCTGGGAGCGCAACATGTCGCCGGTTGCCTGTGAAAGTAGCGCATCAGCATTTAGGACCGGTTCGAAATGTTCAATACCCAATTGGCATACCAGATGACAGCAGTTGAACTTCTCCTTAATCTTGGGCGCTTGTGTACCCTTGCCTGCAAATTTCCAGAACCAATTAGCCTCCTCTCGTCCTCCAATGCCCAGGATCTGTTCTTGTCGGTGTCAACTAACCCGCGCCGGGAGGACCGATTAGGATCATGCGAATTTGCTCGGCCGTAGAGCCCTTGCCACCGAACTGCTTAGCCTCGAGGTCCTTGATACGGTTCTCAAGGCCGTCGAGCTTGGCCTGAAGGCCCTTGACCTCGTCCTCGATTAAGCCCATCGTGCTGGTGGATGTGTGAGGGGAAAGGCAGAAGGTCGCGACGGTTTCAAGTGCCCCTGCGAAGCCGAGGAGTACCCGTTAAGTCGTGAGGGGGAAAATGAAGAGGAAATTGGAGAGGGAATGGAGGCTGAGGTAGGAGTGGAGAGGAGTTGCACCGCGGCAAAGCAGGAGCTTGAGAAGTTGACCGGCGGAGAGAGTGGGAAAAGCGTGGTGAATGGAAATTCCAACAGGTGGTCAAAACAGCCGCGGTTTTCAACTTTGTACTGTGAGGGTCACTTTCTAGGCGCAGACGGGCGAACCTGGATCGGAGCTCTGCAAATCGGGCTAGGAACAAGGATACAAAGCTCTCCAGCCAATAGCATGTGCTTCATGGGTCGCCCTCTTACCCGGGAATCGCGAACTGCTGCCGGCCGGACCACCGGCGGTCATGTCATGTTCCTGCGGGCCGAATACCGACCTCGCCGCCTGGGTATCTAGGTAGTCTCTTGTTCCTCGTCCCTCGGTCCTTCTGCTCCGAGGGCGAATCACGAGAAGCACACGAGGTCTTCACTGGGATTTCGAAGTTGGAGGAACATGCCACAAATGCTGACTCAAGACGTCTTGAGAAAGGACCAAAAAACTCCATACTCGTCTGATTACTGTGGCCGACAGAAGTCACGCCGAAAGATCCAGGCCAGTCCTCGGATCGCTGCATTTGGCTACAATTTACTCGAGTCAAATAACGGAGAATTCTTGATACAGAGGTCATCGCCATCGAAAACCTTGCTAACAGGTAGATGATTTTCCATAGTAGAAACATCTCCAATGGACCAACACCCCGACTCTCTGACCAAAATAGCCAGAGGCAAGACTTGTTCAAGGAAAGGAAAAATTGTCAGGGGATCTTGCGAAATGTTTCCGGCAGACTCTCACATGGGATCCTACGAAATTGGTCTGATTTCCTCAACATATGTCAACAAAACGCTTGATCGTGAATAGGTATCATGAGCAGCAGAGTTTCCGTTTTGAGTTCGATGTCCAAACGCTGCGCTCTTACCTTATGTAAGCTCAATGTGAAAGTGGGCCATATTGGAGCTGCGCCGGCTGCATGCTGGCAGGGCTGGGGACCTTCCCGCGAAAGGCTGCCATCAGTGACGCCAGCTCCAAACACTCAACATCAATCGCACCAATCTCAACCTCAACACCCGCCACAACTTGCCAGTCTCTCCTTTCTCTCACCCCTTCATGAGCGACTGGTAATTCCTGCGATCGTATCTATTGTCCACGGCACCGTCAATCTCCCGCCTCGTCATCTTCAGCCACACCCAAAGCCATGCCGTCCACAACAGCAGAGACGCTCTCCCTGGTCGATGACCGAAAGGTCTCGGTTGCGCCCCTCGTCCTGCTGTCCGTCGTCGATCACTACAACCGCGCAGCATCCACATCCTCAAAGAACAAGCGAGTCGTTGGTGTGTTATTGGGTCAGAACGATGGAAAGACCGTACGGGTATCAAACAGCTTCGCAGGTATGTCCCATCTGCTCAATGCTCTCTACTTTCACACTCTAGCGTTTGCAGGTGCTGATTTATGCCCGCTACAGTGCCGTTCGAGGAAGACGACAAGGATCCATCAGTCTGGTTTTTGGATCACAACTACGTCGAGTCGATGAATGAGATGTTCAAGAAGGTCAATGCACGCGAGAAGTTAATAGGCTGGTACCACTCCGGCCCCAAGCTGCGCGCCTCCGACCTGAAGATCAACGAGCTATTCAAGCGATACACTCCAAACCCCTTGCTGGTCATCATTGACGTGCAACCCAAGGAGGCTGGCGTGCCTACCGATGCCTACTTTGCGGTGGATGAGATCAAGGATGTACGTTTGTCTAAACTTGACCTGTGACCAGGTTCCGAGCTCGCGACTCCCCTCTTCTCGTGCCCAAATACTGACCCTCTGCCCAACCCAGGACGGCACAACCGCATCCAAGACATTCGTCAACACCGCATCGATCATCGAGGCCGAGGAGGCAGAGGAGATAGGCGTAGAGCACCTGCTGCGCGACATCCGCGACGTCGCCGCTGGCACGCTCTCAACGCGCGTCACGAACCAGCTCCAGTCTTTGCAAGGCCTCCACCTCCGTCTGCAGAACATCCAGACATACCTCCAAAAGGTCCTCGACAAGAAGCTGCCGGTGAACCACGTCATTCTGGGCAATCTGCAAGACGTGTTCAACCTGCTGCCGAACTTGAGCACGCCGACCAAGGGCAAGGGCGAGAGCGAGCTGAGCTATGCGCTAAGCGTCAAGACCAACGACCAGCTGATGGCCATCTACTTGTCGTCGCTTATTAGGGCGATCACGGCGTTCCATGACCTGATTGAGAACAAGATCCAGAACAGGCAGCAGGCTGAGGAGAAAGAGGCAGCAAAGAAGGAGGGCGAGGAAGCAAAAGACGGCGAGAAGAAGGTGAATGGTGAAAAAACTGCAAACGGTGTAAACGGGGAGGTGAGCAAGGAGGGCGATGCAAAGAAGGATGAGGGCTCAGGAAAGGAGAAGAAGAAATAAGCGAGGGGCAGCTCAGTTCGATGCTGGCTGGCGGTCTCATGGATGGGAGGTATCACGACGCATTGTATGAATGTAAAGATGGCATAGAAAAGCACAGTCGGCCCGAGAATTGGGTCGGTAGAACGCCCCAAACCCATGGGTACGTTAATAGTGTGGCGGTCCCTGGGTATCAATATGACAAGAGCTCGGGGTAGCCAGGTGTTGCTATGACAGGCGCAAGAAGAACAACCAAAATTCCTCCCATAGTATGCCACCGTATGCGCCCTCGCTTTTGGGATTTTTTCCAAACCAAAGAAAACTTCCAACAAATTACATGAGCGTTCACGTGCTTATACATCCGCGATTATGCCCGCCAACTCCTCCTTGCCTAAACTTCGCTCATTCAGGTAGTCTCCCAGCACCACCCATTTTTCCGCGAGCACACACGCAAGAAGGTGCTTACAGCATGGCGGGACGCCCCCTTCGCTTTCATCCAACCCATCAAAGCTCATGCCTCCAAAGCCCCACTCATCGTCAGCCTCTCCTCGACTGGTTCGAGTAGAGAGGGCCGACGCCGCCGGCGGGAAAGCGGCAAAGGCAAACGCGGCGCAGGTGCAGTTCCACGCAGCCGTATGAGAGATATAGACCGTCTGGCTCGCTGCTGCTTCAGGGCGGCGGCCGGTGGGCTTTTGCGCCGAGCGGACGAGGTAGACTGTGGAGGATGCTGGGGTGCTGCTGCTGCTGCTGCTGCTCCTCCTCCCTTGCTGCACAGTGCTGCCTTCATCGGCCATCTCCACGTCACCATACTCGCGAGGCCTCTGGTCAGACAGCTGGACGAGGCGCGTCACCAGGCCTCTGTCTAGGAGATCCAGGGCCGGCAGGAGAAGAGACGGGAAGAGGACGTGGAGAGTGGTGAAGAGCGGCCGATGGGACGGGTGGAGGTGTTTGAAAGGGTTGCTGGAGGAGGTGGAGGATCTTTGGTTCGAGCGTCCCCATAGTGTATCTGGCCTTGTGGTCAATGTGTCTGGCATGGCCAGTGGTGGTGGGATTTCTGAAATGGACTTCAAGATGGAGGTGAGAAGTTGTCGTGGCGTGGGCAGGGAAGACGACGGCGCGGACATCTTCGCTGAATGGGTCTTGGATATAACGCCATTTGAAAGGCCAGATGACAACTGATTGAAATTCGACAGAAAAATGAAAGGAGTTGTTATTGAGGCATTCTTGGGACAAGGTGTGTCTGGTGGATGCGATATGATGCATATGAATCCGGAGGTGAGAAGGCTACGCGCCCAAAACGGCTAGGTACCCACTTCACGTAAACTTCCACCAGCAGTCAAAGAAAACAAGATTCCAAGCATAATTGAGTTTCAAAATGGCTATTTTTTATACAGATCTATCTCAATGTTTTTGTGGGGATTAAACTGTGCTTCTAAAAGACTCCCCGTCATGTCTATTTTCTTTCTCCCATACCCACACTTACACCCATTCCTTGGGATCCTTGAGAATCTCCGTCAGCCTCGCCTCCCTACTTCCCGGCGGCTCGTACATGTACCTCCAGCTCGCCGTCAAGGGCAAACTCATCAGAATACTCTCAACGCGAGCACCCGGTGCATTCAGGCCAAATGCTGTCCCACGGTCATGCACCAAGTTGAACTCGACGTACTTGCCCCTCCGAACCTGCTGCCACTCCTTCTCCTTTTCGTTGAAAGGCATGTCTTTCCTGCGGTTGATGATGGGTATGTAACCCGGCAGGAAACTCTGCAGGCCATCCTGGATGAATGCAAACAAATTCTCCTTGTCTGCTACCGCCTCGTCCAGATCGTCAAAGAAGATGCCGCCCACGCCCCGGCACTCGCCCCGGTGCTTGTTGTAGAAGTATTCGTCGCACCACTTCTTGAATCGCGGGTAGTAGTCCTTATTGTGCTTGTCGCACACATCCCGCAGCGTCCGGTGGAAGTGGATCGCGTCCTCGTCAAACAAATACGCCGGTGTCAAGTCCGCACCGCCGCCGAACCACCACGCGCCATCGCTCCCGTCGGCGTTGGCCGTCTCAAAGTACCTGTAGTTCAAATGTACCGTCGGCGCCATAGGATTGCGCGGGTGCACGACCAAGCTCAGACCCGCGGCGAAGAACTCGAGCTTCTCGGGCGTCTCGCCGGTGCCGCCAATGTTCTTGTGATTGACGCGCATCTTCTCAATGGCGGGCTTGGGCAGCGTCCCGTACACGACCGAGACGCCCACGCCGGCTTTTTCAAAGACGTTGCCGTCCTGCAGGATGCACGTGATGCCGCCGCCGCCCTCCTTGCGCGCCCATTCGTCTTGGCGGAAGGCGCAGCCGTCGACGGCGGCTAGGCCTGCGATGATCTCTTGTTGCTGCTCTTTGATGAACTTTTCCATGCGCAGGCGCATGGGCGATTGCTCGGTGACCAGCTTCTCTCGCTTTTCGAGGGCGTCACGCTCCGGTAGAGACATGGTGTCGAGTTGAGTAGGGGAGGCGGAGAGCTAGGAGTGGGCAAGTCAGTCTTTAGGGTGCTTTTTCGACAGGAGGTGTGGGGGAGGGCCGGCGTACTGTGATATACAATGCGGAGGACACGAGGAGTAGACCCGAGGCTGCAGTCCAGTAGAAGTATCGAGATGTCGCCGGGGTTGCTTTCGCTGTCAATTGGGCTCCCGGGGAGGTCGAGGAGGTTCGTCGTGCTGCTGCAGTAACAGGTGATTGTCGTGGATAGAAGACTCTAGGCTTCAAGACACCATCTGCGGCCAAGCGCAGAGCTCGGGTCCTAGACGCCATGGCTGGCGGGAAGACAGTGGCCAGGCTGTATTATAAGTAGGTCCAAGGCGTGATTGTCACAGAAAAGGTGAAGCTCCGAACATCAATCGCACCATGGCACCACGTGAGGAAGGCTTTGCGAGAGCTTGGGGGCCCAGCTAGGGAGTGGAAACGAAAGGTTGTTGGGCGACTCCGGGCCGAGAATCGAATGTTGTCATGAAGCGGCGCTGCTTGGCTGATGTCCAGATGCGCCGTGCCTCATTACGTGTGAACCTTAGTTGGCCGCAAAGCTCCGAGGCTGCTTCACCAAGCTCATGATTCGTACTTGGGTAGTGGATCTTCTTGGGCCGCCTTGTTGTACAAATTATAGCCGACCTCGGGAGCGCGGCTGTCGCCCAGATCCCGAGACAACGGTGCTGTCAACTACCAGGCAGGTAAGTACTGTCAAAGACTCAATCGACTAAAAGAAAAAGACAAAATGGGAAAATAGAGCTATCATTCTACGTTATATGGTGAAAATTCCACTACGAAGACTCTCTGACACCATAGTAGATAATTTCATATGTTTCCGAGCAACTTCAAATCCGGTGCCGAGGACGGTGTATTGCATTTGTACTACAAGGTATGAGGCTTGAGACCTTGAACACCTTTCTACCTAGTATCTCTCCAGAGAGATAAAATTCATGTTGATATGACATTGTAGTAAGCACTCTTTTACTAAGAGAATGATAGAATCGTGTGAGGCTCCCGAATGATTTGGGAATTTGACTCCTGTGAAGCAGACAAGTAGGCGGAGTGTTGGATGGTCCCGAAGGGTATGGAGGGAGCAAACCTAATTAGCCAGATGTGAACAATGCTTACTGTTTTATACTCTACTACACAGCGCGTAACCTATGAGAAGGTTTGCAATTGTCAAGTTGTTCAGGGGATTCGGGGTTCTGTTACATGTGGAGTTGTTGCTTGGGTGCTTTGGGGGTCTGCTCAGTTGTTCTACATAGTAGTACCGTGCGTGGGACACGGTGGTTGTGAGGACAGCGATAAGGCTGAGGGATGATAACAGCGGAGGGAATGCGTCATTGCTGTGCTGTGCCTGGCATCGGTGAAGAGCCATGTGGTTTGTAATGCGGACGTAGATAGTACCAGCTTCTTTGACTAACTTACAGGTCATCTGCAGACTGAGGCGGAGTACTGCCTCAGCTGCCTCATCCCGGACACGAGCACGCAAGGCAAGGTCCTCTTTCATGTGACCACTACCTGCACGCGTTGATGAAAGACCGACCTCGTTTGGGGTCATTGTCCAGGATGCGTTACTTGCTGATGCCCTTGTGATAAGGAGATAGCGGAACGGGGCAGAGGTACTGATAGTTAGCAAGAGTCGAGATTTGCAGCTGTGGTCACTATCAAAAGTGACTAGTGACACCCCGGCTCGTGCCTTCCTATTACTGATCAGCGGGCAGCCCCTCTCTAAGCCATAGACCTTCCCCGGCGATCTGGTCAGGCGGCAACTCAGACGCAAGCAACTGTGCATCCTAGAAACCACAACATTCCCATCGCTTCGTTCTTCCATTTCATCTGTACGCACAACACTCATATCATCGTAAGTCAGTGTCCCGAGCGGCCGTTCCTCTTTCCACTTGGGTTTCCCCCTTCTCTGCTTTGCATCAAGCACCCCACTGACAACGCCTCGCCGCCTCTCCTAGTCATGAGCGAGAAGCCTACACCGCAACCTACTACTACCGAGAAAGCAACCACATCCACATCCACCATGCGATCCAAGTTCAAGGACGAGCACCCCTTCGAGAAGCGCAAGGCTGAGGCCGAACGTATCCGCCAGAAGTATCTCGACCGCATTCCAGTAAGTCGCTGCTTTTGATGGTCAACTCTACTGACACATGCCAAACAACCTACCTCTCCCCCCATCACATCGCGTTATCGCTACCCCGCCACGAACCTCGCATCACCCCCATATTCACCTACCAACGTCGCAACTAACATATACGTTTCTGTGAAGGTCATTTGCGAGAAGGTTGAGAAGAGCGACATCGCCGCCATCGACAAGAAGAAGTACCTCGTCCCCGCCGATCTCACTGTCGGCCAGTTCGTCTACGTCATCCGCAAGCGCATCAAGCTGTCCCCCGACAAGGCAATCTTCATCTTTGTCAACGAGCTGCTACCTCCTACCGCCGCGCTCATGTCCTCAGTCTATGAGGAGCACAAGGACGAAGACGGGTGAGTCTGACCTTTTTCTCGACCCCCTTATAGGGCCTCTCAGGGGTACTGCGCCTCTCTGCAGAAGGAGCACAAGGCTAACAAATGCGGTCACTAATAGATTCCTCTACATTACCTACTCGGGCGAGAACACTTTCGGCGGGTTTGAGGAGATCTGAAAGGGCAGCAGCGATGGCGATTTTAACGACTTCATCGGCGTTTGGGAATGGGACGCAGCTAGGGACAGGGCTTGGTTTTATTGCACTTTGATGGTTTCTGCTTTGACACTGCCCGCCATACAGGAGAGTCTTGCCCCCGAGAGATTGGAGAGAATGGGATGGGCAGTGGAGAGGAGAAGTGTTCTTTCCGCTGTTCTTTGATTCTTCGCCGCTTGGGTCCTCAACCTTGACCTGCCGTCAGACAAATCATGATATTCTCAATTCGATTCCTGACGCCCGAGATCCCGTATTCCAAACCGAGATCTGTGAGCCTTGTAGTGGTGCATATCAAAACCCTGCCGTTCTATTGCTTTCTTGAGGTAAAGCCCCAGCATGCGCACTTTGGGTCTCCGACTGCGCATTGCACGGCGTCGAAGTAAGGCAATTAGGGCATAGGCGAACAGTACGGCGCTCACCGCATAGTAATGTGTAGGCAAAAGCTAGAAACTTTACCGCATGATGGTACAGCCGCAGCAGTGACGAGGTACGCTATCTGTGTTTTGGGCTATATGCATACATAAAGGCTTATGCCTACTTGGCTATCTAATGTATTTATTCCGTAATAGCCATCCAAGCGCTGTGGGGAATACTTCTTGCTGGATCTCGGGGTACCGAAGAGGGACATACCTACCTGCCGGTCTAAATAGAGTATTCCATCTTAGGCCTAGACACTGCACACTGTTCGACGATTATTGATATCACCGAGTTACCGCATTCGAGCTTTGTTTGGCCCCCTTGAAGATACCACAGCATCCAGCACTTTTAAATCAGAGTATCCCATTCACACCTCTTGAAAGATTGAAATGTTTCATGAGAATCAAAGCCTCAGCCTACTCAGTGGCCTCGACAGCTAATCGTCACCTCTTATTTCATCCAAATTGCTGGCATTGAAGGCTTGTGGTTTGACACTCTTATTGCACCCTGATGCTCTCCCCTCTTTAAATCGAGTCTTCAGAATTGATAATAGGTCTATTCATCAAGGCATTGCCTTGGTCTTGTATCAGTTTGAATAGAACTTCACTGAAGAAGAACGAAGCTTATGATGAAAGACTAGCTCAGCTAGCTGCCTAGACCATGAAGACGATGCATGACCTGGACTGTACAGTACACGCACAGAAAGAAGTTCTTGTCAGGTGTTTCAACTCGTAAGATGATTTTGGTTCCATAGCAGCCAGGCAACCGCAAGCTCAGACTGAGGGTACTGAAAGCATAAATGGGAGAAATAAACATGGGTTGGTATTTGTTTGTTGGAAGGATAATGTTTTCCTCATGAATCCTGAATCGTCAAGGGCAGTTTAAATACCCATTGGAAACCTGTCCATCGTGCCTGCCTACAGTACCTACCTAGGGAGGTAGGCACTTTAAGGCACCAACAACACCTCTGCTCTAACCCTCTTCCCCCCCCCCCACCCATCACACACCACGTTACATACCGTGTTGTTCAAAAATTTGGTTCGCTGAACTGGCCTGTATTCGCGAAACTCAGTACCATCATGTTCGACTCAACAATCGAGGAGTCTCACTCGCGTGGTCCTCATGGCGTCGTCCTCCACCTCACCTTCAGGCTGTCCGATTTGATGGAACTGGGAATGGTCCTGACGACTGTCTTATTGCTGGTGACCCTCCTTGTCTTTCTGAACTACAGCAAAGCCACGGCGCAGAATATACCACAACACACTCCGCATGTATGCACTGTTTGTGCACGTCAATGCGAAGACTCCTCTGGAGACATCACCACCGCCACGCGAGACACAGGAGCCCACACCCGTGGTGCCACCACGCCCGAGAAACATACAGTGTTCCAGCAGTCTGACCATCCCAAAACCAGGAGCCACCAGCGTCAGGAGACCGTCAAAACCGACAACTCAAATCCACGGCCCGCGGAGTCCCCGGCTGAGCCAGAGCTGAGCAGCCCTTCCACTTGGGCTGCGTTGCGCGATGAATTGGAGGAGATCCGGCGGTTGAGCAAGCTCGTATCCCAACTCACAAGCCAGCGATATGGCGACAGTCATTAGGATCTGGGGCTGGGTCCGCCAATCTTTTGCATTGGCTTCACGAATCACCTCTCTCCTTGAACTCCATCGCGACGGGGGGATCAACGTTTTGGAGGAACGTATCAGCATGCAAATAGCTTGGGGTCATTTCCATTTATCGAGCCTTGCGACGTCGTCCACAAGCGACTTGCGTTGATGTGCGGAAAGACCATTTCGGGTGTAACCTCTGGCCGTGTTACTCTATGTTGTAATGGTTAATCAAGGCAGAAATCGGGAGCAGTCACCGGCGCTCTCGACAGGCGGTGTCAAAGGGGTGTCGAGAAGTTGATCTGGAGGGCGATGGACGTGTGTTTAGAACATGTATACGATCGGCGGTCTTTTAACTCTTTCATTCACACAAAGCGGGCTGTCAAGGCAAGGGCTTGAGAACATTGGGATGATCCTCCCATATTGTGCACTATCAAATTTCCAGGGAGGCTCAATAATCACAAACAAGCATTCTTGGCAAAATGATTGCAGCATAATGTCGAGGTGCTTAGGTCCCTGTCTCCTATATTCCATTCATTAACCGGAATTTACTTTTCGTCGATCCAACCTTTATTAGGCTATCCGATCACTTGGACACAACAGACCGTACATACACAAGGTGAATTCTAGTAAGCCAGAATGCTCCTCCTTCTCATGCACACAAGACTTCTTTTACGTTTGTGGCGCGAATCGACTAATCCAGTCCATGAACCAAAGCCGCTTTTTGACGTCGACCCAGACTTGGACCGGAAATTGCTACTCTACATCGTACAGGTTGCCAAGCTCAGCATGAAAGAACTCTAATAGATGGTAAGTATCAACCAAAATCGCGGTCGGATGCCCAGTGGACTCAAGCTTGGTTTCCGAGATTGCTACAGGATGCCAAGGTCGACTGGGGAACTCTATTATATGGAGTCTCGTCAACGACCGGGGAACGAGTGAGTCCACAACGACTAGTCCAGCTCCGGCTTGACACTAGACACCCGTTATATACATGTATCTTCAGCCGCATCGCGCTGTAAAATGATGTTTTGCTTTTTCAACTTACCCGTTCGTCCCAAGTGTAAGTCGGAGTCGTATCGCAAGGATTCATCACCAAGATGTGGTTGCTCAAAAAGTCGACACTGCAAGCCTTGCTGCTTGCTGTGCAGTTCTGCTCCCTCCTAGTAGAGTCTGCACCCTCGCCACGGACCCGTCCCAGCAAGCGGTATTCGTCACCATTCCTCACACCAAAGACCGAGAGTAAGACACTCGCTCGATAATATTCGGGTAGCAGCGAATAGAAAAGCTAACCTCAGCCCAGAGTATCTCATTGATGGGACAGCCTTTCCGCATATCCCCTTTGACATCGGCGAGTCCTATGGTGGCAATTTGCCCATCAACCGGGCGGGTGCTGCTAGCAATGCAACTGGGTCTTCCAGCAATAGTACGGAGGAGCAGCAGCTGTTCTTCTGGTTCTTCCCTTCCGAGAACCCTGCGGCTACGGATGAGATCATGATATGGCTCAATGGAGGTGTAAGTTGACGTATCTTTGCAAAGCCGCTCACGGTTCATCTCGTGCCTAAGAAATTGTGACGGATGGGTCTGATCACAGGCTCTTGATATTGGGCAAACCAGGAGATAGATGCTTACGAATTTTGATCTAGCCTGGAGCTTCGAGCATCAACGGGGCATTCGGCGAGAATGGTCCAGTCCTTTGGAGACCTGGTAATTTCATACCTGCGAAGAACCCGTGGTCTCATAATCGGTTGACGAACTTGGTCTGTGCGTATATTCATGATTTCAGTTTGCGAGACCATCATATTGATCGTTGTTCACTAGACATCGACCAGCCCGTTGGCGCGGGATTCTCCCTCGGAGAAGTGACTGGTGCAGGATCAGCAGAGACGGCGCAGCAATGTAAGTCAAGGCAACCGTCTCTTTTTTCTTGCCTGTATTGTCTTTGTGTCAGATTTCTGATCAAACGAACAGTCCTCGGCTTCTGGAGAAATTTCGCAGATCTCTTCGATTTGGCAGATAAGAAAGTCTATGTCACAGGCGTAAGCTATGCTGGGCAATATGTGCCATATATCGTTAGTGCCATGCTTGATAGCGACGATATCAACCTGCAAGGCTCCATGGTCTACGATCCCGCGATAAGTGATGATGTGCCGCTTGTCGAAGGTATGTTGAACGTCTCCATCCAAATAGAGAACGTGCTTCAGCCTACGATTCTTGGACAAATAATGATTGTGGATATCACTGACGCCGAACTTAGTGCCCATATTGGCTTACACCGAACATTGGCAGAATGTCCTCAAGCTCAACGATTCATTCATGGACGAAGTCCGCCGGTTGCACGCTGAGGCCGGCTATACACAATTTTTCGCAGAGCACTTCACCTTCCCGCCCAAGGGTATCATGCCCCCAGCGAACAATACCGCCAACTTCTCGTCCAACATCCGCACCTTTATAAGCGACGCGATGACTCTGCAGGAACCGTGTTTCAACGTCTACCATATCACAGATACCTGCCCTTCGCTCTGGTCGACCAACGCCGTCGATGCCTGGCCCTTTCCCGCGTTCAAACAAACCGGCATTCAGGACCCCGAACTGAACCCAGGCGACAGTGGCCCTTACCTCAACCTCACTGTCGTACGCGACCTTATCCACGCACCGCCGGGCCGCGAGTGGTTCTCCGGTAGCCCTGACCCAGTGTTTACCAACCCGAACAACGCCACGTCAGGCGATGGCTCGCCGAGAGCGTTGCTGACCGTGCTCCCGGGCGTATTCGAGCGCACACCTGGCATGAGCCTGGTCGTCAACGGGCAGCTCGACATGCTCATACCCAGTAACGGAACGTTGTTTGGGATGCAAAACGCCACATGGCGCGGCGCCCAAGGGTTCAGCGAGTATCCTTCTAATACACTGCAGATTCCACACTCAGGCCTCAATGCATCTGACACTGAGGGCTACTGGGGTGCATTCACGAAGCTTGAGGGCGCCGGCCGCAGTGGTGAAATGGGTAAATGGGTGTTCGAAAGGGGCGTGGGTTTTGTGGATGTTGCATATGCAGGGTAAGTTCCGACTCCTCTGATGCTGCAAAGTTCTGTCTCTTAGTCAAGAGGCCTTGTTATTCTGTGCCCAGAATCATGCTGATAAATCTTACTAGCCACGCTGTCGGGAGATATAATGCGGCTGCGATGTTCAGGATCATCGAGGTGCTACTTGGACGGGTTGGTGTAGAGGAGGGCTTCGGAGGGTCCGCGGCTTGGAGCTTGGATATCGCGGGCCCGGCGCCTGAATATGGGTCCGCGAACGTATCTAGTACGTAGTGATACACTTCAACGCACATGCCATTGCTGCATATAGAATTTATGGACTTCTCACGCCCAATCTGTGTTTTACACTTATGGTTTAATGCTGTGTTCATGTGGTGTACTTGAAGCCTTTATTTTCTTTATCCGTCAAATCCAACCAGTCTTGCTCAGCAGCCACGCTGCTTTCAATAGAAGTGGCTCTAGTCCGATTGTTCCTTGCGCACAAGACGCCGTAGCCCAGGATCATGACAATTGCCACAACATAGCAGATAATCATGGCCACTGTTCCTCCCGTATACGCAGGAGCCTGGTTTGCTTGAAAAGTCTGTGGGCCGATGATGTTGCCGATTGCCCAGGCTACATAGAACCAAGCATAGAGGAAGATTCTGTGATTGTCAGTATGATTCCTGAAGCGATCCATACAATTCTAGGACGACTTACTTCTTTGTATGCCCAGCGACGTTGGCTTGGTACAGAGAGACCAGCGTCACATATGGTGCCCAATAGGTGTAAAGAATGCTGCTTACACTATCAGCGACTGGAGCGACTGTAATGGAAAAAATAGTAGAAGTAATCTGGGAACTTACTAGAGGCCAAGAAGTTGGCCAGCTAGGTTTGATCTGGGAAGTGCGTAGCAAAGTATAGCACCGAGCAATGGAAGCAAAATTGATGCAGCGATCATTATAGTTCGATACCTGCGAGTCGTAGCGGCAAGATACGACAATGCTAGGCCAGATAGAGTGCTCATTGCGCCGGGAGGCATAGCCAGCAGTGAAGTCTGCAGCGAGTCAAAGCCGAGTCCGGAGATGATCAAGGTGTTGAAAGTCGTCAAGCCTCCGTTGGGAACCTGGAGTGCAACAATAGAACACCAGATGAGCCACGTTTTGGGATCCATGACGGCCTCCCAGATCTGCCCCATCTTGATGGTCTTCGACTCGATGCCGGTGTTGTCAGCTGCCTTGCGCTGGATGATGATGTATTTCTCCCTCGCGGATATCCTGTCTGTGTCGAGAGGGTTGTTGGGCAAGAACAGGTAGACAACGACTGCCCAGAGACTAGTCACCGAGCCAATCAACAGGAAAATAATCTTCCAGGTCGCGAAAGGACCATTATAGTATCCTAACACCCATGCCACAAATCCGTTGGCAATGGGCGCTACCACGTTCAAGATGATACTGAGTCTCTTGGGCTGTTCTTCTGGCCTGTACCACATGGACACGACGAGCGTCACTGCAGGAATTAGAAGCGCCTCGAAACCTCCCAACAAGAAGCGACACACAAAGAGGCCAGCGAAACTGGTGCACGCTGCCATGCACATCTCCATAATGCCCCAGCACAACACGTTGAAGGCAAAAAACGTCACTGCAGGCATCTTCTGCAGGCAATACGCGGCCGGACCCATAAAGAGGAGTCCACCGAAGAAGGGTGCCGAGCCAACCCATGAGTATTGTGAACCCGTGAGGTTCAAGTCACCCTTGATGTTGTAGATCGCAGCAGCAGATATTGCTGTTTTGTCTAAGCCAGAGAGGGTAGCGCAGACGAAAAGCTGGTGAGTGTCAGCTTCATGCAGCGTCTCGAAAACTACCATCACCCTAAAACCCTCCATTGTACATGATTTCTTGCTTGGGGGGGGGGGGGCGTTTGAACAAGAGCCTACTCACGATGGGGACAAGCCACCAGTCGATCTTCTGGATGAGCTTTTTTTCTTCGTCTTCTGACCAGCCGTCTAAGCCGATTTCGTCTGCATAGTTGGCGATAATCTGCGCTGCAATGTCGACGTCCTTCGCATTGCCAGCCTTCACCGCCGTCACTGCGGCTTCGACAGTGATCTCAACCCCTTTGGGACGACCATTCGGGCTTGGGGATGTCGCTTGCAAAGTGTCACTGCTGATCAGAGCCATGCCTTAGCAGATTCACAGAAGAGAAATTGCATATGGGACTGGGTACTATTCCGGCGAGAAATTCGGTTTTCATATATCAGATGGAGCCACCACTACTCATCTAGGTATCAACCCTTTCGAAGATATACAATATATGGAATCATGGGCCTTTATCTTGGAAACACCATATTTGTGATGGGCCGTCGTGGTACCCAAGATAGGCAAACTGCGTACATGAACCGAGTTAGTATTAACAAGATAAAGGATTCCAGTATCAAGCTGACAAGTACCTAGATGTATGTAGATACTAAATCAACGCTGGCTTTTCTCTGCATAGAATTCTTGACTCGGCGATGATCGTCCCCGAGAGATTGCCGGTTCTTCGGAGGATGCGTCAAGGCCCGGCGAGTAGATACCATTCGGCGCGATATATTGGTCAGTGATAAGCCAGAGCTGCTGTGTTACCCGGCCTGCTGCAATATGTGCTGATGTTCTTTCCTGGAACACTTATGTTGGTGTTGGGTCTAAGGATCTGTGGAAAGAAAACAAATCAGATGATCAGGAAATTGAAACATTTCCTAAGTGTTCCATGTGTATACTCCTCAGCTACCACCCTTACTACGACCGTAGATTAAATTCTGCGTCTTGTCCGTTCGCGAATCCTTGAGTCAACAAGACAAAATAACATTACCAAGATGATTACCAAAGTACATGCTGAAGCACAGCCTAATGGTCTGGATGCTTCAGGTCCGCCGCTCTATCCAGATTACTTGCGTGAGCGCCTACCGTCAGCTGCGAATCATGAGCCTCAAAATTGACACTATCTAGCGCATTATGAGCCTCTCGAGAAAGTCATTCCAGTTGGGTCTTTCGATCATGACGACCCAGGCCATCGAGCTGACCCGGCCATGCCCAATCTGTTGCAACATGCCACCAAAATGTTTGAACTGAGTCCTCACTGCGGCACAGAGATACACGGCGTCCAAATTGTTCGTTCATCAAGCAGATTTACTTACAGAGAGGAAAAAGGTATCTGACATGTTTGATTTAGTCCAAACTCTCCCACGAAGGTCTCGACGAGATCGCACTTTTGTGTGCGCAAAGAGGCTGTCTTGTGCTCCGTGATCAGGACTTTGTGAATATGGGATTTGAAAAGCAGAAGGAGATTGCATCGTGAGTTGGAGTCATTCGTTCTTTTCAGTCCGCTCCCTTTCTTTTCCTCCCTAAATAACAAGTTATATTATACTGACAATGAGTAGGTACTTCGGTGAGCAACTTCAGAGCTGGCAATGCCAATTTTGAGACTGAATAGAGCATGTCTACTAGGACCACTACATAGACATGGGTGGATGCCGCACCCAAAAAATGGACCGGAGGAATTCGTAATCGTATATGATTCTAAAGAGCAAGTACTCGTGATTTTTCAATCCACATGGTATGTTGGTATCAGGGCTGATCCATGAGATAATTTAGTGACCTTCGCATTCGGAAATCATGGGCCCGGAAAAGCCCTATCCAATTCCATGTTGATCAAGTATGTGGCCACTCCAAATGGCAGTCTCAGGTACCAAATTGACATTGATGTCGGTCAAACCAGTCCCCAGAGACTCAGCCCCCAGGCCTCACGTTCTTCGCCATGTTGGAGTCGCCACCAGGAGCAGGCGGTGATACCATTATCTCCAGTGTGAGTGCTAGCAACTGATAAGAAACAATGCTCAATTCATGCTGAATTGACTCCCTTCATATAACAGATGACCAGAGCGTTTGAACGACTCTCTCCATCCTTCCGAAAGCGTCTCGAGGGTCTCCGTGCTGTCCACACAACGGCCAAGCCCATGGAGCGTGAGCTGCGTGACAACGGTGCTCAAGCAAACCTTCGACGAGGGATCACCAAAGCCATACATCCAGTGGTCACAGTACATCCAGTCACCGGGGCGAAGGCACTCTTCGTCAACTCTAGCTATACCCAGAGCATCGTAGGCTGGGATGATGACGAGTCAGATTACCTGCTCAAGTTTTTATTTGACTTTGTCAACCGGGGCCAGGACTTCTGCTGCCGGGTGCGATATGAGCCTGGAACGATTGTACTTTGGGACCAGAGGGTCACACAGCACTCCCAGACGCTGGACTATGAGCCTGGCGCGAGGAGGCACGCATTCCGTCTGACGCCGCTGGCAAATGTCCCTATACCCAGCCTGGTAGAGGAGGATGATGGAGAGTGTGCGAAGGACGAGGGAAGGGTAATGTTGAATCTGTGCTAGAAAAGGACCGCGAAGGATGGTTGTTGCGCAGAGCCCACCCAGCTTTACCTGTACAAAGGGCCCTGAGGGTCGGTTTGCCTTAGTCATGAGTTCTGCTCAAATCGACCGTAGTCTTGCTGCCCCTCTCACTGATATTTTTGCCAACTTACCACGTCTGATAACATAACTAGCACGGGAATAGCTCAGCACAAAACATTTTGCCTGGACAGAACAATGTTTAGAGAAAGAGTGAACAATTTTGCATGTGTCAGCTCAAAGAATAACGAAAGTCGAAAATTGATAGCATGTTGCAAGATTTGACAAGCTACTCTAGCCTTTCATGAACCAAGACGTTGAGAGCGACGGCTTCTAGACAGTGAGCCAGCGTGCTCTGATCAAGGCATATATGTTTCCCGAGAAACAGAACCCAGCTCAGCATAGACTCCATTTCTGCATCCAAACTGACGTTGTTGGATTTACATGGCAACAGCAGCCATCGCCGCGAGTGTTGCGATGTATATGTGCTCCCCAGTCGAGGGAACGCAGTAGTCAACCTATAACGCACCAGACCCAACCAAACAGCCACAATCAGCGGATGAAAAAGGGGCTCAAATTGTGAGACGCCATCACAGGCTCACGGATAGTAATCGCTCCTACAGCGCGGAACTCTGACAAAGGGTCCCAATTTGCAAAAAGCTCCTCATCTGAGTCTCGACACTGATGAGAAAAAGACAAGCCATAGCTGAACCCCGCCTTTGTTGTATCTAGTGTCATTTGTTGAAAGCTTTTATCTTTTTCAACAGGCCGTTCCACTCGGGCTCTGACGCCATGGTGGATGTTGAAGCAAGCTCCTGCAAGCACAATCATCATATCCGAGCTCTACCGATTCTCGTCGGCTGAATGAGTAACGTTGCCGTGGAGACATTTGATGGAAGACAGATCAGCATCGACATGGTTAAGAGTGGCAGAAAATGGCGTGTTGCTGAGTGCGAGCCGACCAGAATTCTAAGACGTGACAGCGTCTTTGGTCTGATCACTCGCCATGTAGCAAATGAAAGCATGTAAGCTCAATGTCGATGGAATCATCGACTGGCTAGTAACGAACTTCCCGCCGTGATAACATAGACCTTCGTCGTAAGTCGCGCTTTGCTTTCCACATTGTTTCACGAATTATTGTGGCTGGAAGTTTGGCAAAAGCGGGTATGATTGATATCTCTGCTCAAGCGAGACACCTCGGAAAGTACGTCCAAATAACAAATAATAGTTGAAAAGAGTATCATCCTCCCACCCCAGACCTCGAGGTGTTCGAGTTGTAAAACAACAGCGCCGTCATTCACCAACCTCCAAGCGCAGCACCAATCCATGTACAAACACCAGTCAAACCTCGCAAGGGATAACCTTACGGGCAAAAAGACACAACTCCGCCCAAACCATCTGAGAAACAGGTAGGAAAGCCCGTGAAGAAACACCAGTAAAGCCACGATCGTTGGACTTTCCTCCCGAGTTTTTGGTGAACCGTTGCTTCCTCATGTCACCCATCATTCCATTTCCTAGCGTATACTTTGTTCCTCCACCGAAAACAGTATGACCAACCTTGAACATAAAATTAATTTTCCCCTTTGAATATGCACCGAGAGCAAAAGTATGGAAACAGATAGATCCCAAACTCCCGAATGACAAAAATCACGGCGATGAGCTGAAACGTCGAGAACGGCTTTCGTACAAGTGTGGTGGCGTGTAGGGCTATTTCCATAGAGACGATGATAGAGCTGATGGTGAGTGTAGGCATCCTGCTCGTTAAGATATTGGACGGCTTGTCCTCACAAGGAAGCCCACCAACCAGTCAAGGTCTCCCGACGTGGTTGTTTCACGGACAGCTCCTGGCTTCCGTGATCGCTTACTCGGACGACCGTCCCGAGCGAATATGGACACAATACACCTATGTTAGCAAGCCACGAGCGAAATCATTGGTTCCCACACAGTCCCAGCTCGTAATGAGAGAAAATATAGTATTATTTGGGCGGTGTTTTGTTGATCCGATCCGACGCTGGCGAGAATGGTGGTGATGTGCTCGATCCTTGATTTTGTGTTTAGATCCGTTCGGTCAAAGGCCCAATACGCCATTACGCTGATGTGCACCCAGAAACGCCAACTCCAACTGAAACTTGTCAGATAGCGATACATTCGGACCCAGAAGATGCATTAGAACTCAAATGACCACGAGACGGCAGGAGTTATGCTCCGACCCTTGCTTTCTTCTGCATCCTTGGCGTCTGCGGTTTCTTGCCGCCCACTCCGTTGACCTGCGGTACACCACCAGCAGGGGTGGGAGCATTGGTCGGCGTGTCATCTTCGACTTTGACTCCGGAGGGTCGCCGCCTCTTCTGACCTGCGGGAGATGTCGTTGCGCTAGGACCGCTTGAGCTGGTTCCCTGCTGGCTGTGTTGCATCTGCATACCGGGTGCCTGCATCGATCCGGCTGCAGGGCTGCCAATATGCGGTGAGCCCGGCAGCTGGAGATGGGCTGCATGAGGACTCGCCCCCATGGGGAACTGTCCGAAGCCCGGTGTTCTGGGTCCGTTCGGCATCGCTTGGCCGTTGGGCATTGCCTGTCCGTTCATGTTTGGTGCGCCAGACTGGTTGATGTTGTTGACATAGTCTTCCAAAACTCGGTATGCGCCAAAATCCGGGTGTTGATGCGCGGCCTGAAATAAGGGGTTCATTGCCCCCATGACCTCAACAATCTGCCGAGACATGTCAGATTAATCTGTGCGGATCATTGACGTAGCTGAAAGCCTACCTCAAGAAACTGGAATTGCTGCTCTGTAATTCCAACGTTTGACTTGACGGCCGAATGAGGTATGTCTAGATCTGGTGGAGGCCGCGCAGGTGACTTCATTGGGCGTGCTTTGCTCTTTTTGCTCATCTCTGGCGACTTGTTCTCTTGTGAGTTTGCCTGGTGCCACTCTTTTATCCAAGCGTGGTTCGGCTTTGCGCCGTCAACGACTAGATGTCTCGAAATGTACTCCTCGTGGTCTTTCGACATGAACTCAAAAAGCTCAACTTTTTGCGCAGAGTCTAGTGTGATACGCAGCGTGCCGAAATGTACGACCTGTTCAAAAGCGAATGAGTCGTGCTCTCGGAAGGACCAAAACCTGAAATCAACTTACGTGTGAGGCCTCAAACCACATGGTGAGGCTGGCGTTATGATTCTCAATGAAGTGATTGTCCCCCATAGCGCCCGGTATTGACTTGTCAGTCGTTCCCTGTCCAAGCTGCAGCTCAATCTTCTTGGCCCCACTCGCATTGAAGTAGTGAGGGACCGCAGCAGCAACCATTTCCACTTGCTTGTCCACTGTAGCTTCAGGATCGTTCTTGTGATGAAGATTGGTCCGGTAAACGCCCTTTGCGGAGAAAAACCGGTTGACAAACTCAGACCAATGAGCAACATCCTTTTCTCTCGAATCCTGTGATCTCAAGCGTCAGAAAAAGCCCATTCAAAGAGACCCTACTATCTCTAATCACACTCACTGAGGATGAGCCGCTCAGGTGCTCCATAAAACTCATCAGCGTGAGCAGGCCCTGTCCTTTCATGCCGTCGCGCTTTTGTGCTGCCGCTTGCGCCTGCGCCTGAGCCTGAGCCTGTTGGAGAGCCATCTGCTGTTGCATAGCAACAACCGCAGATGGTGGCTGATTCGGTTGGGCTTGGGCTTGCGAGGTGGGAGGTGCTTGTGGCTGCTGCTGTTGCTGCTGCTGCTGTTGCTGCTGCTGTTGCTGTTGCTGCTGTTGCTGCTGTTGTTGAGCAGCCTGCTGCTGCTGCTGTTGCTGTTGTGGGTTTGGCTGTGCCGGAGCGGGACCTGGCTGTTGACTTGGGTTCGGTTGGGGACCAGTCGTGGGAGGCCCCTGGCCGATTTGTTGCTGCCCTGGGGCTGGAGTCTGTCCCGGCTGTGGCTGAGGTGGTTGTGGTTGTTGTTGCTGTTGTTGCTGCTGCTGTGCTTGTTGCTGCTGTTGCTGCTGCTGTTGAGCAGCCTGCTGTTGCTGCTGTTGCTGAGCTTGTCCTTGCTGCTGCTGCTGTTGTTGCTGTTGTTGTTGAGCAGCCTGCTGTGCTTGGGCCTGAGCTTGAGCCGCCTGCGCCTGCGCTTGCTGTTGAGCCTGTTGCATAGCTTGCAACTGCATAAGCTGTTGTTGATTAGGGTGTTGTCCCTGAACCATGTGCTGTTGGTTTTGCTGGTGTGCTTGCTGTTGCTGCTGCAACATCTGCTGTTGCGCGGCCATCATTGCCTATAGTCACTCCTGTCAGCCACATCGTTCTTGTCGACCACTTACTCTTGGATGCTAGCGTCGTCTTGCGCCCGATTGGTCCATCTTACCTGCTGTGCTTGCTGTGGGTTCTGTCTCCTTGTTAGCGTCAAGTTCCGCTACGGAAAGGTATGACATCGACCAACCTGGTGTTGCTGTTGTTGCTGTTGACGTGCTGCCATTTGTCTCGCCTGCATGGCTTGAAACTGGGCCATTTGCTGGGGATGCATGAAGCTGTTCTGTCCCATGGGGACAGCCCCTGGCTGCTGCATCTGGTACATTTGTTGCGCCATCAGCTGCTGCTGTCTTTGTTGCTGGATCGCTTGTAGTCTTTGCTGTTGCATCTGCTGGGCGGCAACTGAGAGGTTGAGGGTTAGCGGTGCGTTCGATAGGTGATGTAGATTGCTATAGGGCGCGACTCACAGTTCAATGGAACGGGCGACTGTCCGAACATTTGCGCGTGGACCTGGGGGTTTAAATGCTGCATTGCGTGAGCATTTGGGCCACCGGGCATGCCTCCCATGAGAGCCGATGGGTTTACCTGTCCACCGGGCGCTGATACGCCCATCTGCTGGGCAAGGTGAGGAGGCAGGCCACCCGGTTGCGAACCGGGCTGGCTTGGGTTATGGACCATGCCGGGTGCCATATTGTGTCCTGGAGGCACGCCTGGATGTTGCTGCTGCATGCCAGGGTGTGGCGCAAATCCGGGTGTGGCCATCATTTCGATTTATCGCCTATCCACCACGGTGGATATGCGACTTGCGTCTGTCCTCGCTCTACTATGGCATGCGCTTCCTCGCGGGGGCCGGAATTGTCGTTCGCGACGGATTGGGGCGAAGTGGATCGACACTGTCTCGGCCAGCAATCACCAGTTGTGAAAAGGCGAAGTCGATGGCCCGAGTCGCGTCGATCTGTTGAAACCGATGAAGGTTGCGGTGTCGGTCGCAAAGGGGGGGGTCGTGGCGTGGGGGGCGGTCGACACGATTGAGAGGTGGAGCTCGCCTTGTCGCGACGGAAGCGATCACCGTGGATTGTTTTATATGGATATAGAGGATGGAAGGCGGGAGAGAATCAAGAGGCCAGACCGAACAAGGAAATAGAAGGGCGATGCCAGTATGTAATCTGCACCAAGGCGGACGGGATCAAACGGGGTGGCTGTTTGGCACAAAACTGGGAGTTGACTCGATCCAATCCAATGCCGGAGAGTGCTTGGGTGCAGCAGCGGTAGAGCAGGATGCGCTCTGTCTCGGGGGGCTTCCAGAGGACCCGGGTAGAAGTTGAGATTCAATCACCAGTTAAATGAAGCAAACGGCGTCAAGCAGACGACAGCGACACGAACGACACACAGCGGGCAGCTGGTTTCAGACACGTCGAGGTAGGCCGTGCTGTCGAAAGTGAGTTGAATAGTTCTCGTCGTGGATGCGGTGCGGATCGACGTGTCGGACGCAGACAGGCAAAGACTGGAGACAGACCCTCAGGGGACCAGCAGAACCGCAGTGGCAGCAGGACGAGGAACGGGGATTGCAAGAGTTTGGGGTTGGGGGGGACCGGCCAGAGCTCTCTTCGATCTGAGGCAGAGGCGGCACGCACCGGGAGACCCTGATCGCCTGATGGGCCAATGAGGTGCCTTTGCCGCCGCGCTGGCTGATAGTCGCGGCCCACGGTGGCAGCTGGCAGCCTTTGGAGAAGAGGATGCACGGCGAGGGGAGATTGAAGCTGCAGCTGGCAGAGCCGAGAATAGGAGACTAGCCAGCTGGCGATGAGCTTGGGATGGCAGACGTTTCGCCCAGACCGCGTCAAAAGTGGGCTGGGATTTCCGGGGGGCTAGGCCCGTCGCAGAAACGGCCCAAGCGATGTGTTGCAGGAAAGGTATCTCGACCGAACGAGCTGTCTATTGTATCCCACGATCCGTTGGCTTTGGGGAGATGAGTGAAAAGTCAATAGACGAGCCAAGTAGAGGAAGTCAATCGACGTATCGTGTGTTGGAAGGAAACTTTGGCTGTCCGTTTGGAGAAAGGCATGAGACCTGCGGCTCCGCGCTCTTATTATGTAATCCGGTCAGCAGCCGACCACCTGCCGAAACCGCGCCTAACGCCTACCTAATAATCCCAAGGTCCCAAAGTAGCTCCCAACCAATGTTCCCGCGTCTGGAAATGGGCGGCCCCACTCCAAAGAAAATCTTAGAATTTTTTTCCAGATCTATAAAGCCTGCAAAACTCATCGTCTCGTTCCCATTTGCAAGTTTTCTTTACAGATGTAACAGCCAGCCCGTCTCTTCCTCCCTTCCACACCGCGACCGAGGAACAAGAACTGGAATGACCCGATCGATTATCTGCAGGTCTTCAATTTGAAGCCCTGAGATCCGAAGTCAGATCACGTTCCAGGCTCGAGAGCTGCGTTGTGAAGCTGAGGAAGGGGGTTTGAGCGGGTGGTGAAGCAAATGAAGGTAAGCTCACATCTCGTTCAACAGTCTCGCCTCGCCACGCGCAACCAGCATCCATCTTCTATGATGACATCTTAACACAATAGTGTCTTCTTTTCCCAACTGAATCGACCATGAAGAAGTTCAGTCTTTCTCGGGCTCCTCGCGGCCGCTTTCGCAAGCGGACCCGACGTGGACCTGTACTTGCCAGTATTTACTCTCTGAATGAAGATGGATCACGCTGTGTTTTTCAAACGCATCTGCACACAAAACGCGTCTTTGAAGGATGGCCATGGCTGACCTCGATCTCATATAGGAACGGAACAGCAATCTGCATTGCCCCCGTCATACGCTACGAAACTGTAGACTGTTTTCTTGCTATTCAATCCTGACTTTTTAACTACATTCCAACAGCAATACATAGGTCGCATGCCTCTTCCCAACAGGTCAGTCTCAAACCTCCCCTCTTCATATTTTCTACACCTGAATTTCATGATGAAATTTCCATCACTATTCGCAGTTTCCACTCGAGCTCCCGCTTCAAGCCTTTTTGGGAGCATATGAGAGGCAATTCTTCCTTGGATGTCTGATCCCAATCACAACAAACCTGGACACTTTTCAGCACACGCAGTTTTGACTGGGAAAAGCTGACCTGAATTCACGCTACAGGACTTTTTTTTGCATCAGTTGAATACACCAGTGTGTAAATGTAGGCACGTACCACTCATTCGTGTATCCCTATAGATAGATGTACAAATTTTACAATTCCAATGCAACAATTTCCTCGATTGCAACAAACATGCCCTCCACATTGTCCATCCGTTCAACTTGTCCTATACGCCATGCACAAAACACAGACGCCTGCCCTGATCTCGCTTGTCAAATCAAGTAACTTCTACACCCTCTCTGACCACCTCGACACCCCTCTTCGCAACTCTACCACCTACAATACCCCTTCTGTTCCTTCCAGTTCTACCCCTACCCAGCCAATTCAACTTCAGCAACCTCCCCAGCTCCTCCACCATCTTCGTCCCTTCATCCCCACTCCCTGTCCCCGCCGCGCCCGCCAACACACTCATGCACTGCAGCATACGCCCAATCATATCAGTGACGTACTTGGAATCCTCAATGTTCTGCTCACGCAATATACTGGTACTGCTTCCGGCGCCCGACAAGAGCTTCGGTGGACGTAGGCTGTCGCTGCTATGTGCGCCGGAGCTGCTTGCGAACGAGACGTTCGACAGTCCGCGACTGCGGGTACCCGCAGCCGCCATGTCACCCAGGAGGGTCGTCGATGTGGAATTAAAGCTCGCCGTCGAAGGGTCCAGAGACATGGCCGTACCAGGTCTCTGTCCGAAAGGGAGGCTGTGTGATGAGTCGGCTGACGGGGAGGTAGACAGTGAAGTATCGGGAAGCGGGCTGGCAAGGCCGGGCAGAAATTCCAGCGAAAGGCGAGAGAAGATTGTTTTAAGACGGTCGTAGCGGGGAAGGATAACCACGTCCCGGTACGCTGTGAGGACGAGGCGGCGGACGTCGAGGACTGCGGAGGCTGGTGCAAGGCTTACCAACCCAGTGGGACTTTCAGTGGGCGGTTGGGCTACAACGCCACCCCAAAAGTCTCGGGCTTGCTCTGGTGTCATAAGCGAGCCTACTCCGGCGAATTCCATGTCCAAAGGCAGGAAAACGGCCTGCATGTACGGCAGCACCCCCGTGAAAACGTGAAGCCACAAGTCAACCAAATTTGGTATCAAACGGTCCTCCGAGTGTCTGCGCAAGTTTTGGTCAAGACTTGAGAAACCGGTCCATAACAGCTCACGGAGGTCGTCGACGACCTGATTCGGTGATCGCCTATGCATGCAATATTGTATGTGCAAAATCACAATGCGGTTGAAGTCCTCCACTGGCAACCTCAAGTCCTCGCCCTCGAATATGACCAGCAGCTTGGATTTGAGGTATGGGAAGGCGTCGTCCATGGCCATACTGTTTAGCCCATACTTGGCGGAGTCAATGGGTTCAAGGTATAAAGGTGTGTTGGCAGAGTTCAGGCTTCCAGGGCCAGCCCACTCGTTCACGCTGCCGACAGACTCATGGAAGTCGGTCTTTTCTTCCTTCTTGCGCGTTCGCCCTCCATGGCCCAGGCCGCTAATGTTTTTGAAGGTGCTCGTATTTGGCCCCGGACTTGACGGGAGGTTGAAGTTATATAGACTGCTTGGCGCATTCGGGTCCGTGGGTCTGGAATTGCTCGCTGCAGATGACAGATGCGTGTGATAGTCGTCCTTGTCCTTGGTCTTGTGCCTTTGTCTTGACAAGAAATGGTGCTTCTTCTCCTTCTCCGCGGGCATCGCGTCCCCAGGTCGAATGGTTGCGGAAGATGCATTGCTTATATTGTAAAAGGAACTTGTTTCCAAACTCGTAGTGCTGAAATTGCCTCGTTGTAGAGCAGAGAGCGCCGACCCAATCTTGCTAGGACTAGGAAGCGGTTTGTCCTTGGGTTCTCCCTTCGTACCAATCTTGCCTGGTCTCGAAAACAGTTTCACCTTGGACGATTTCTCGGGCTTCTTCTCTGGCAACGGAGGAGGCGGCGGCGGGGGAGGCTGCGGCGGTATTTGCGAAACTGGTGATGTCTGTCCTGACCGCGGGAACGCTGCATTCGCGGCCGCTGAGGCAGCATTGTTTCCAAGCAAACCATTGTGGTACCCCTGACTTCCAAATCCTGATTCCCTCGGCGCGCTCGCCTCCGTCAGACTTAACGCCGGTGGGATCAACGGGCCACTCGTTCTCTTTGGGGGATGCAAACTCTCTTGCTGGTCGCCTGGCATGGGGGCGGTCAGCGACCGCTGCCTTGAGTGCTGCTGGAGCATCTGCTGCGACTGCTGGTGGCTAAGGACAGCGGCCTGCGCTGCGATGTGGCTCGCGGAGAGCTCACGCTGGACGGGTGACTGCTGGGACATACTGGCGTGGTTGGAGAGATTCGAGGTCGATATGGAGGGTAGCAAAGGTTCGAAGACGCCGGCGGTCCCAGAGTGTTTCCGAGAGTGCCCTCCGGGTCTGTTCGAGCTCAGACTGAGGGGCGAGGCGTTACGCTGTGATAGTTGGTCATGGCTCCCTGCCACGGATCTGGCGGCTGCTGCAGCGGAGGACAGGGGCGACGGGGTCGGTCGAGAGAAGTTCTGGAGGCTGGTGGCGCTCGAGTTGGAATGGGCGGTGGTGAAACTCGGCGCGGGTGGTTGTGGAGGAAACTGTGGATGGTGCTGCTGTGTGGGGCTCCGGACCTTTGACCGATGCAGAGATATGGAGTCTTCACTGGAGGAGGATTCGACGCGGCGCACTCGAGGTCGTGGAGGTGGAGGGAGGTCTGCTGCGGCGGCGGCGGCGGCGGCGGAGTAGAAGCTGTTGGCAGAGGAGGTGAGGCTGTTGTGGTGGTTATGGTTCTGACCCTGGCCATGAGGCATGAAGGATCCGGGACTCCTGCCTGGCTGCGACATCTTGCATTTTGATGGACACAGTGACCGAATCGAGCGGGTATGGTTACAACCGGTTGTCAGAAACGAGTGTTTCGTGATCGCCGCAGCGATGTCGCCCAATCGTTCAGGCCGTAAGCTTGTTTAATGGGACTGTGCATGCACCATATCGTCATGGGCCGATGTCGAGATGGCGATATATATTTGTAGTTGTCCAAGTTAATTGCGCAGGTGGTGTACTGTAACTCACGCTGGGGAGAAATAGGGTAAGTGAACATGCCTCTTGGGGGTAAGAGGAGTCATTGTTGGTCTGGCTTGGTCAAATACCTTTATCCGGAGTTGGAACCTGTGTATGGAAGTACTCGTGCGAGGAGTGGCTGAAGCCAGGGATGGAGTCCATTAGCCTTTAGCATAGGGTACGGCAACTCCCATATTGCTTGCGTGCTGAAGGCTGGCACGCCAGATGGGACGACCTTGAGTTTACAAGGGACCAGCTGAACGATGGCCTGTGAAATGACGGGATCCATGCTGTCGTGTGCTGGGTGGACTGCCACCCCGGCTGACCCTGCAGTTACAGTGCAGTTGCAAGTGAGGGGCACCTAGGCACAGGGGCCCCTGTCTACTCCACACCGTTCCAAATCCCCGAAGATCTGCCTTCAGCCTCATTACGAAAAGTAAGCTCACGCTTAAACTTAAACGACTTTTGCTCGCTTTGCCATTACCCTCCTTTGAATAAACCTTGCGAATGCCAGCTTGCGTGCTCAAGTATACCGATCATGGCCTCATCAACCTGCCCAAAGCTGTCCCTCTCAGCGACTTACACCTCGGCAAGCAACGCGCCGTTCACCATCACCCATGACCTCGAAGCCCCTCCCTCTGGCATCACGAACCCTACGGTGCCAGACAAAACCAAGTACCTGACCGACTTGCGACAGGCCACGGCAGCCATGCAGGAGCAAATCAACAAGGAGCTCACTCAGCGGATGGAAGAGGACAACGCTGCCGTGGCCGCTAAGAATGGCAAGAGTACGAACGGAATCGATGAAGCCAAGGAGGAAGAGAACTACGGCGAGGAGGCACAGGAGGAAGAGTGACCCTAAAGGTGGCCGAACGTATAATTTCCAGAATCGCGGCACATGTGGAGAACGGAGACTAGGGGTATTGTTGAATGGATGCGCCTCCGATGCGGTTTGTACACCAATCATAAAAACAATGCCGACTCAGGCCCTGACCTAACGGCGACGCTCTCGACCAAAGACTCCCAACCAAGATGTGATGGAATTATCCCCAGCCTGCTCCCGATGAGAAGCTGGGGGAAGTCACTGCCGAAGTCCGCCCCCACGCACCAGCTCTATTCTCCGTCCTCGGGCCTGAGCCCGCTCGGTTCAGACACCCATAATGCACAACCGAGTTATCCGGCAGAACCGCAATCACACTTCCACCCAATCGCTTGTGACACACTCCACAGACTCTCTCATCACTAATTACAACCCGCCGGTTCCGTCCGCCCTGCCCGTTGGCCACACCGTCGCCTAGCAGCAATAGCGTCTGGCTGGCGACAAACTCCGTTTCTCGCAGCCCTGCAACCACGCGACTTTCGTTGACGGCGCTGTTGGCCGCGCGGATACGGCCTCGGAAGTACGACTCCAAGTCTCCGATGGGAACCGTGTCGGGAATCAGGGAGAGTGTCGATGCAGCGGGAAGACGGGAGCCGTGCTTGGAGAGGAGGTCGAGGGCGGGCGGGAAATTGGGCTTGTGTGGAGGCGGCGGCGTGAGGTAGAGGGAAAGTAAGGTGTGATAGATTGACTGCGGAGCCTCGTCCGGGTCTTCATATGCTGTGGAGGGACGGCGCTGGGATGGAGATTTGGGAGCGGTGGCTCCGGTCTCACGGAATTTGTGTACGCGGTTACAGTATCTGTGACAAGCGTTAGAAACAATAAATCAATACCAGAATAATCGGGCGGAGGTACACGACTCACTCTTCTGCCTTTGCATAATCCTGCATTTTGAAGACGTAGATCATGAGCGCCGACCTGTCCTCGCCCATGTTGCTCAAGACAATAGCTTGAGCTTCGTAGAAATCTGGATCTGTCATGCGTCGTCAATAGTCATGACCACGAACAAGACGTAGAAAGGAACTTACCATCGCCCTTCAACAGACTGAAAGCCGTCCCTAGACTATATTGATTACTCTCCTTCAAGAATGACACCAATCGGCCCATATGCACCTGCCACTCCTCATCTCGGGCATCGCTGCTCTTGAGCTGCTGCACAAGCATCTCAACCAGCTGGTTATGGTAATCTGGCGTCATGTCGTTCAGCTCGGTGATAATGTGCTCCAAATACCGCACCTCCAGCTTTGTATCTACGCTATCGAGGAACTTGACGACTTTATCCCGCGGTAACGTCTCAGCATTCTCCGTGTCACCTAGGAATATCTCCATCGCCAGCTCGGGCGATTTGCGTAGCGCCCACTCGGAAAATTCTAGGATCAAATCGATCATCTCGGGCGGAAGATTCTGCAAATATACGACAGTGCGTCGGGGACCGTGCAAGCCGGGTGCCTTCTCGTGCGGTTCTTCGCCTTCGCCGAATTTCTTGAGCAGCTCAAGCGCCTGCCGGTGGAGCTTCTTTCCGTAGAAGAAATCGACGAGTTCATTGTAACGGTCGTGCTCAAGAAGCTTCTCATTCACCACATCCGGGTCGCAAAAGTTTGGAATGCGAAAGAGTGATGATGCTAGTGTCGGCGCGCTGAACATGTACGCTCGGAAGAGGCATGTGTCAACTATCCTGAAGGTCTCCTGGAGGTGCCGTTCGAGCTCGTCATCGGACTCGTCCCGTCCGCCGGCCGTGGACTTGAGGAGGCCCTTAAGAGCCTCCTCGCTCGACTCACTGTGTGTGGGTTTCGGTTTCAGCTTGCCCGTTACCGGGTCGAGCACGCGCTGGAGACGTGCGCGAGTTCCGGCCAAGAATCCTCGCAGCTCGAGGACCGCTTCCTTCAGGTCTTTGCCCTCCAACACATGATTGTCGTCGGACGACTTGCCGTCGTTACTCAATGCGTCCTCAGTGTCTGCTTTCTTTGACGAGGTGATCGAGGCCGTTTCGGGATTGGCCTTGCCGCGATGGCCAAGCAACATCCTCGCGAACCCCCCACCCATGGTCGTCGGCGATAAAGCTTCCTCGGCCGTCGTGGTCACAGCTTCGTCTTCCTTGTGAGGCTTTTCGCCGTTCTCCGACTTGCCATTCGTCTCGTCATCTGACTCCTCGACATCCTGATCTTCACGGTGCCCGGACAATTCGCCCGCAATATCCTTCGGGAAAAGCCTTAACACCCGTGCCGGCGGCGCATGCACCTCATCCTCGTTGAAAAGATCCATCGCGTCCCGATATTTTCTCGAGCGAAACAAGACCTCGGCCTTCTGCATCTTGATGCTCCGCATCGTCTCCGTCTTGTTTCGTAGCAGCGCATCTTCCAGCATGCCCAACACGCTTACCGCTTCATCGTATTTGCCTCCACTGACCAGCTCTTCGATTTGCGAGTCGTAGTCCGTTGCATCCATCTTCCATACACACCGCTCGCTCGAGATATGGAAGCCCTTGCCCGCGTGTGCCAGACTCACTGTTGGCGGCGGGAAGTGCAGATTCGCGGCGCCCGGCAAAGCTACTGTTTGCAGAAGATTCAATGTTTCTGGATTGCGCACCTCTAGCGAGCCCTTTGCTGGGCTTTGTAGCGCGAGAATGTATGGATATGAGTATCCTATACTTTCTGGCGCGCTTTGCCAGGGTATCTGCTTCCTGTCCGCCACAGGCTTCCCCTCGTCCGTGATGAAAAGCGTGTTGATGTCCTTGGCCAGCAGCATCTGTCCGTCCGCTAATTTCGTCGCAAGCGGCTTGGGCACATACCCACCCAGTCCCATGTATCCCATGCCCGCGCTACTCATCGCGCCGAACCTGCTGCCCTGTCCTGCACCGCCAACCGCACCTGGCGCAACCACATCCTCCACGGAACCGGTGACCACGTCGACTAGCACATACCCCGCGTTCATGCCGCACACAAGTGTCGTAGCACTCGCCCAAGTCACAGTCCGGATGGCCTCGGCAAGCACGATCTCGGTGATGTCGGGGGACAACTCGCTCTCGTGCCAGCTCCATAGTAGTAGCCTCCGCTTCACAGCGACAGCCATACGCGAGATGATTTCGGGTATTCCCGTCTCGGTGTCCTTGACAATATTCGAGGTCACGGCGAAGCATGAGGAGTTCTTGGTACGGGCTAAGGGAGCGCAGCCATCAATGGGCTCGTAGGTCTGTAGATCGTAAAGCGAGATGTTGTAGTTGGACAGTGAAACCAGTGTGTTGGCTTCTTTTATGATGGCGAGCTGCTCGATCGCCCGCGTGGAGAACTTGTCGACTTCGCGAAGGAGATCGGTTGGTTTTGCGGGAGGTTTGGCTGGCGGGGGGTTTGGCTGTGCTTCGGCTTGAGTAGGAGTGTCCTCGACCGCAGCTGCGGCTTGGGAGTCGCAACCTTTGCTAGAAGAGCCATTGGTAGCTTTGGGAGGGGAGGAGTTGGTTGGAGCTTCGAGTTCGTTCAGACGGTAGACACGCAGACTGCCTGTGTTGAGGCCGACGAGCACACGGTCGCCTGTTGCCTATGGTTAGAGGATTACATTCTGATGTATACAGGAGCATGGGCTAATACCATAGGCCAAGATCGTCTCTATCTTCGTCTTGTCTCTCTGCTTGAGCTCGATGATGGGTCGAGCCGTAAATGCGGAGAGCATCGCTGCCGCTGTGGGGTTGGCTGGCTCGCAGCTGCAGCTAGAGCTTGAAGCGCTATGAGAACATCAGGATATTTCTTGTCAAAATGCACAAGGTGAAGAGAGGCTCGCAAAGTGGTGAGCAGCTCAGCCAAGTCGATGATGTGGTAGTGGTCGTAGAGCTGCAGTGTTATGCAGTGATGGAATTCCCCGAGAAGCGCCAGCGGGCGTTGTTCCGCGGTCGGGTCCGGTATGACCGCATACGGGCTGGTACCTACCCCAGGTACTCCATATACACCACATGATGGCTTTCCTCTTACTACCTACCCTATGAGCAGCATGCACTTTCATCAAGTGACTTCACGTTCGGGTTGTAATTGTGCGATGATGAGAACATGGTAAAAAGGCCCATACTGGTTTATCGTTCATGTAAATAGACTCAGATCAAACTCAAAAGCCATCGCTATACCTGCGATATGACGATCGCGTCTATGCATCGCGTATAAACCACTCTTTCCTCCTTGAGACGCCGATCCTATGCAATTGCAATGGTTCTGTTGCCAGTCATAACTCCAGGTAATAAGCAGCCGGAGGCATAAATCCTCGGTGTGCAATATACGCCCCCTGAGCCAGGACACCTCACATGCCACTGACTCTCATCGCTCCATATCCAAGAGTGACAACCACAATAAGCGTGACGATACTGCTTGGCACACCCCGACTGATGAAATGCTTGACCTTCAAATACCTCTGGCCAGCTGGATCTTCTTTCATTATAGCAGCTGCAAAAAAATCTTAGTAACGAGTTTGGCGACGAGCGCTGCAGAGGAGGGTTGTACTTACTCATGTTTGGGAACCCGCTCGTCGGCAATGCCATGGCTGCAGAGCACATCAACACACCTGCCATGACCAACAAGTTGGGATGCGGCTCGTCCATCGCAGCGCCAACATCAAACACCAGAGGCAGAATAATCACCGCCGCAACGGTATGGCTGATGAATGTCGCAATGACCAAGGTCAAGCACGAGAACACAACCAGCACCCCATAGAGGCTCATACCGTCCACGCGATGAGTGATAGCCACGGCAACAGTATCGAGAAGCCCCGAGGATTTAACCGCTTTTCCAAGAGACAACCCACCAGCGGCTAGAATGACTATCGTCCATGGGAAGTTGTTGAAGTCCTCCTTCGTGAGGATGCCCACGCCAAAGAACAACACAATGGGGATAATAGCAATGACTCCCATCTCGCCAAACACGGTTTCAAGCTGATGGCTTGCACACCAGAGAGCGATGGTGGCAAGAGTCACAATCGAGACGAACCATTGCACGCCAGTAAATTTCTCTTGAACCTGGCGAATTGGCACAATAGTTGTACCGCGGCCAGGGCGAAAAGTCACCAACAGCAAAATCCATATGAGCGCGATAGACACTATTCCCACGGGAATCACGATGAAGAACCATTGGCCCCAACCGGGCTCGGGTTGCATGATGCCCAGGGCGATTACGTTCTGTGGCGAGGCGATTGGCGACAGCATACCACCGATATTGGATGCGAGGGCAATACCCATGATTACGGCTTTGGACATGTCCGAGTCCGAGGGGAGGTTGCGGAGCATTGGCTTGGCTCTGTTAGCTTCTGATCTCATCGATGGTGGTATGACCAAGGATAACTCACCTCAATGATGGAGAAGCACAACACTGGCGCAGCGACATTGCTGATGAGCATGCTGGCGAATGCTGCAACAAGCATATTGGCAATGAGTACCGTCCTCGGGTTCGTTCCAGCCTTGCTCAACACAAAAGTGGCGATGCGCTTGTCAATCTTGCACTTTGACAAAGCAGCCGCGAGTGTGAAGCCACCTAACAGAAGCATGATTACCGGAGTCCACATGGCCGAGAAAATGTATGTGGTGGCCGCCTTCGATGTCAGCCGGTTGTGTGGTGGGTCATCCGAAGTGACCACGTTCAAAAGAACGCAGAGGAACGGAATCATCAACGCAGTGACGAACAGCGGTATTGCCTAGAGCGCAAGTTAGATACCTGGATGGCAGATTCGGAGGGGGGATTTCGACTTTACCTCCGTGGCCCATAGCAGACTGACAAACACCAGCATTGCGAGGCAATTCTGTTGCTCGGCTTTCTCCATGATTGGGATGAAGAGGACTGCAAAGAAGAGGGCAATGATGAAGATCAAAGTAAACATGGCCGAGCTAAACAGCCAGACGGGGCACGTGAACCTGCCGATAGGTGTCGCAATCGTCTTGGTCTCTGGGGAATCATCATCATCACCCTGGAGCCTGGTCTTGATCGCACCATCACCCCTTCCCAGCAATGCCCGGCCCAGACTGGCCGCCTCTGCTCGTCTTTCCATACCAATGAGGTCTCTCCACACGGTATTCCTTTCCCACACAACATGCTCACGCAAATGGCTTCTCAAGTCCTTCTTCGCAGCCTCCTCATCACCATTCATCACAATTTCGGTGTAGGCCTTCTCCATGCTGCGAATGTTGTCCTCCACGCTCCGCATTGTCTCCTCCTGGAATGGATATGCTGGCTCGACAAATTGCTCCATGTACACTGGTCTATACTTGCGGCTTAGGATTTTGTCGAATTTCTTCAAGACCTTGCGGAAGCCCGTCTTGTTGAGCTGGACATAACTTTTGAGTTCGCACAACTGAACATAGAGACTGATGATGCGCTTCTTGAGCATTATCCCGCTCGAGTACATCACCGCCTGCTCGTAGTCCTCGTACCCAGTACTCAAGCGCCGCATGGACCGCGTTAGCTCCGTGGATGCGGTCATGTCTGTCACGGCTGCATATGGCGCGGACTTGCGGCGGGCACTGAGTAGGCTCTGGCGCCGCCTCCGGCTCGAAGGCGCCGTCAAGCCTGTGGTTTCATCCCCGTCCTCGTCTTCGTCGCTGTCGTCCTCGACGCCGTCTTCAGTCGAGTGATGGCTTGGGCCGCTGTCCCTCCGAGTCAGCCTCCCCCCGAGCTGGCGGCTTGGCCCGCCATTGCTGTGCGCACTAAGCCCCGTGGTGGGTCTGTCGCCGGCGCCATTTGTGTTCTCATCTGAGTCCTCTTCAAACCGGCCAATGTCGCGCAGCAGTCGGTCCACATCGTCGGTCAGCTCCCGCTCCTTAAGCTGGTAGAAGGAAGAGATCTTTTCGAGCTCTACGTCCAAAGCGCGCTTGAAGACGCCCTCAGGGTCCTCGGAGGATATGAGCGGGCGTGACTCGGCATCGCCGGTGTGCGAAAGGCTGGATTGGTGGAGAGTCTTTTCGAGTTGGTAAATCCTGCGATTGCAACGAGTCAGCCGGACGTCATTTTCTGGCCACGCACGCGCGTGCCATGATTTGCGCAAAGTCGGGTAGAACGCACAATTTCTTCAGGTTGCTGTAGGCAATATAGTGGCTGCTCCAGTCCGGCACAGCGTTGAACTGGATGCTGTGGGAGAACTTCATGTCGTCCTGATCTTCAAGCCAACGGCGCTTCTCAGCCCTCTTGGCTGCTCTCCGTGCTGCTGTTGCCTCCTGCTCGTGCGCGAGCGAAGCTTGACGGTAGTCGGCGAGTTCGTATTGATCCTCCTGTTGTCCGGTAGTTATACTCCCCCCTCTCTCCGAGATACCAGTCGAGGTGTCGTTACTGGCCCGGGTCGCGATGCGCTGCTGACTTGCTGATGACCCTGAACTGTTATTAAAAATTGTTGTACCGCGGATAGAGGAGGGAATGGTCGGGAGGAGGGCGGAGGGCGGAATGGTGAAGTGCTTTACTTGTATTTACCGCACATTGAGCGAGATAGGTAGCAAGCAAGGCCGCGAGGGTTTCCTAGAAGATGGTAGTGGTTCCGGCTACGTAGTGGGTGGCTCTAGGTGGGTCTGGCGGTGAATTTGGGAGGTGGCCAGGCTGACCAGGTAAAATTAGGCCATTAGCAGTGCGGCTTATCGTGTGGGGGATCTCGCGCTAAATCCCACCTGGGTCTGATGTGCATGCACCTGATCTGTCGCCCGAGTCTTGTCAGCAGCCGAGTCAGGGCACCACCCAGAAGCCCAGAACAACGCACGCCCCGTAGCTCCGATCTGTGATGTGTTCGAATGTGTTCCTAGGTGTGGTCACACAAGCCAACCATCACCTGGCAGGTGTGGTTCGGATCACAGCGTTTGGCATGACCTGTCTTTCAATATTTGACAGTACCTAAGTAGGTACCTACCCTAGTCTACCAGGTAGACAGCTCCGGCTAGAGTTGCAACTTGTTGTTCTGCAGGTACTTAGCCTATCATCTCAACAGAGCAGCCAAACCGCTTCTGGGACCGAATAGTACCTAGGAACCTACATACCTGTGCTGTGTAGAGCGAAGAGCCTGCCCCCTTCGGTTCCTCCCACCCCAACCGGATCGGTAACACTAGGGAGCAATAGTGCAGACGAACCAAAATAGTACACTTCGATAGTAGCCATCAAGTTTGACCAGACAGTTCATTGCACTCTGTCTGTATCATTCCCACTGATCGCTTATAAAACCGATGCCATTCTAAGTGAAGGTCTAATTATCCATTCCGTCCCCTTCCAAAGAAAAAAAGAAAAACCCCTCAAGAAGAATCACTTTGCACAACATTGCCTCAGTAATGGGGCTATATCCAAAGCAAAGGTTCTGTAAAATCACAGCCTACAATCTAATCCAAGAAAAGTTGGGAGAGCCCCTCCAAGATCATGTCTGCTTCACGCTCAAATCACATCTGCCTGTCTCCATCATCAATATGGAGATGTCCTGCCTCGTACATGGCTTTGGCGATGGGATATAAAGCTCGCGCGAACTTGGTCTGTCTCTCCAGAACATAGCGTGGCGTGAGGCGTTGATACTTGCCTCCTGTCCACTCGGAGATGTAGGTTTCCTTGATTGGCATGTCGTGCGGCAAAAAGGCGTGGTAGAGATACGCTGTCGACCAGTCCTCTGCCCAGTCGGGCATCGCCCCATCTGCCTCGACCTCGTCAAATGACGGCAGAGCGTCGCCCTGCTTGAAAGTCGTCAAGTCGTTGGTGAACCTTGGGTCCGCTTGCGCCGGTGTCCACCGATAAAAGCCGGGGATGGCAATCACGTTTGCATCGCCGGCGTGCCCGACCCTGCCAGGCGTGAAGGCTCGCTCCTCCAGGATGAGCATGTGCGCGCCTGGCTCGCCGAGGATTTTCTGGCCGACTTTGCGGAACGCCTCATCCGAGCCTCTTGCCCAGCCGTCGACATTGTACGGCGAGCCGACAAAGACCTTGTGCATTTCGTCGTGCCACGCAGAAATTACTTTGCCCTCCGGCTCCGTCATCCACTGGCCCGAGTTCATGTTGTCAAAAGCCTCTGTGCGCGCGCCAATCATGCCAAAGTTGCTCTCTCGGAGAGGCTTCAAGTCTTTGAGTGTAAAGACATCGGTATCGAGATAAGTGCCGCCGTATTTCTTTGCCTAGAAGAGAACAATCGGGTGAGCACTCCAGTGTTTTCGACAAGTACGTTTGTGCAAGCTGTTAGTAACCACACCACTCACCATCTTAACCCGCAAAAAATCAGAAGTATGAGCCAACCAGTCAATATGCACCCCGTTGCCTGCTTCCGTGGGCATCACCTCCTGGTTCACCTTCATATTGGGCAAGCTCAGGATGAGCTTGGCCCATTTTCCCGTTTTACCGCGGCGCGCATCCTCGATCTGCGCATCGGTGGCATTTGTGTGAATGAAGATGGTGTCTGGTCGATTGTGATACCAAGCAGAGTAAATTGACAGACACTGCCTGAAGTCGAAGGCGAAGGGAGCTGTAGGGTCTGAGCTGATTTGCGTAAAATGGATTATGTTCGGTATTCTAGGACCACGGAGTCCTGGTAAGCCATGTCCTGAAATACCTGGCGCCTTTTTCAAGTATGTTGACACATCATCGTGGTATGAGCCGGAGATGATGAATAGAAGCGTAATGCTAATCACGATAGCCAAGTGCAGGCTAGACAGTCGTTGGGGGAACCTCGCTCGGTATAACGCGAGGCCGGCGTTCTCTCTGAGGAAACCCATCATCACTGTTGGAAAACCCGATATCCCGACGATGAGGCGAGGCGAGAATCTTTGGAGGGGCAGAGACGTTGAGAAGAGAAGGTGGCTTCTACTTATTCTGGCAACATTCCGAGCGAGGCTCGCCCTGAAGACTTATAACATATCCGATTTGCCCTTGCATCCCTTAGGAACGGCAGTAGCCATTGTATAGCGTGTATCCGCGTTCCAAACGCCACGTTGTGGTACGAAGGGACCGACCGAGAAACATCCTCCCTTGAGAGCGAAGCTATTCGGCCATATTCAAAACAAGAGAACCATGTGAGATTTGAAGAGCATTGACTCCATACATAAGTATCCTTCCCTTCCAGAAGCGGTTTTGAACTACCAATTATTCCTCTCCTTCCTTGATGCTAGGTCCCTTCGTGCGCGATCTCTTGTTCCCGTGTTTAACAGGCAGGCCTCAGTCACTGCCTATTCACACAATGATAATCTCTAGAAAGGAATAAAATTCGAAAATTGTTGATTAGGGCGGCAGTGTCTCCTTCGGTGTGCGTTTCCTCGCGAAAAAGCGATACATAGCCCCGGAACCATCGCGGCGTTATGAACATGAGGTTTGTGCGGCGCAAATTCATCACATTCTGTAATATTACGTCCTTCATGCTACCATTCATGCGATAAGACTCAAGAACATGTCAATTTGTGCTGTTGCGGGTCCGCCAACTCCTGGTGTTTGAGAGGACTCATGCCTCTTCCAACGATGTTCACCACACAGCTGCCAGATGCGTTGAAGATCGGAATGGAAACGCCAGAAGTTTTCTCGAGAAGGCCAGAGACTATATTTACCAAATTCCAGTTGCAGGCCGTCCGACTACTTGATTTTGGAACCACCCAGTATGAGTCTTCCAAGCAGTGTGACATCTGGATGTTTTCATAGCATGATTAACTCTTTGGTTTTGCCTTGTTCTGAATGGATCTTGCAATTAGTCTTATGGGTACAAGCTCCTGATTAAATATGTCGATGCTGCAAAAAAGACTTGAGACAGAGCTGGCTTTGCCCCCCTTTAAGTTTCTATGGACGCCTCTGGGCGAATCAGCAGACCTTCATGCTCTTTCCCCAATCTTGACAATCTCATGTACCACTCTTTCAGTCGCCCTCAAATGAGGAACGTGTCCCACGCCTTCTATCAAAACTTTCTCAACCTTTCCGCCAGCAGCTACAGCATCCGCGACCATGCTCTCCTGGTGCCGCGTAGGCACAATAAGATCATTCCCCGGGATAAGAGCCACACTCGGGATATCCTTCCACGGCTCATAGGTCACCTCGCCATCGAAGCTCGCCGAGCTATGCTGTGTGAAGGTACCCATCCACTTGGCCCGCTCCTCTTCGTCGTCCAGGTCATTGAATACGTACGCCGCAAACGCAGAATCAATGGCTGGCATGTACCCGCCCGGGACGCCAGACCTGAACGGCTCGCCCGGTGGCTGATCACTCGCGTTGTTGTACGAACGACTTGATACGCCCATGGGAACTATGAAGGAGGCCATGTAGCACACGCCAATGACAGCCGTGCTCTGGCCTTGGGTCGCGCGGTCATCTTTGCTCAGACCTTTGAGCGCAGAGGACCCGGGGAAGCCAGCGTAGGAATGCAAGACCAGGACGACGTTTTTGGGACTGGTGGCGGAGTCTAGGACGGAGATTACCGCCTGACGGATGTGTGCTGCATCGTCGTCCGTGGTAGGAGGCGGCATGACACTGCCGTCGTTGGCAGAAAGGAGTGAGATGGCTTGCGCATCATGACCCTGCGAGTGGAGGCGGGTGATGAGGGGCTCATAGAGGGCAGGTTTTGTGAACGATCCTGGAACAATGATTATGGAGAAGTTGGTATTTGCTTGGGTGGTTGCCATGGTGGTGATCTTGGGACGGAAATTCGATACAACAGGGGGTGATGGAGAGGATTGACAGGCTACGAATATTGATAGATGTGTGCATTTGGCTTCAATTTATATGAAATTTAATCAGTTCTTGATTGTTTACAACTTCGTGGCAGATGGCGGGCACGTTTCCCATTTGGAACGACTGATATTTCATAATTTGTCAGCCCGTGCCACAGTCCCGCAGCTTACCAACATTTGCTTCAAAGAGCAGAAAAACCGCAGCAGCACAGGTAGCCAAGCCAACTAGGACGCGATCTGTAGGATGATCAGGAAGTCGGGGGCATTCATAGCTGAGTCTGTGATCTCGAAGGGTTCTGCCTGAAGTTGACAGAGATCAGCCGATCTCTTTCCCGTGCGCCCAGTCCTTCACTGGTATCTGAGGTTGAGTGGAAATACTATAAGGTTGAAGTGGAAATACAATGCTTGATTTGATGCTCCAGATGAGCCCGTGGGCAATGCCGGCCGATTTGACGATGCATGTAGAACCCGAACGCCATGCTCTCCCAATGATGATGAATACAAACAAGGCAGCATAGCAGACCTCATGGCCTTGCGCTCGATGGCACGCTCTCGTCCCCCCAGACATCCTTCGACTCCTGCTCCACCGCCCTCATCGCAGTAGCAACATCGTCCAGCTTCGCAACCACGTCCAACACGCCCTGGTTGACCCGTTGGAAGTACCGGTCGTTCGCCTCCCTCCTCTTCCTTGCGAATTGAATGTCAGTCTCCGTCTCCTCCTCCAGCCTCTGGCCCAACCGGTCAGCGCCGACGCCTGAACTCCCCGGCCGGGTACTTGCTCCACCAGTGCCTACGCTCTTTGCACCCTCAGTCCCATCCGTCTTTAGCTCCGCGCCGCCTCTCTCAGTTGACACAGACGCAGCGCCTCCTGCACCCGTGGCTTCAGCGGGCTCAATCGCGCCATCCGCCTCGCTGCGCGCCCACGCTTGGGCGAGGGCGATCTGGGCTGCCCTCAGCTCAGCAAGCTTGCGGTCGTGGTCGGGCCCAAACACGCGGGTGCCTCCACTGGCCGACAGCTCGACCTCCTCCAGCGTGGCTTGCATCTCGGCCCACAAGGCGTCCGTCCTATCGGTCGCGCGGGTGGACTCGCGGCGGGTGTAAGATGCAGTTTGCAGAGGGGGCAAGGTGCCCCTGCGAGGACCCGCGGCGGGAGTGGCGGCTCCTCCGCGTTCCATGCCTGGTCTGGAAAGTGTCGACAGTGCTGCCGCTAGAGGGTCATGGGAAGAGCGCGGCTGGAATTGTTGTGTGGCGATTGCTTGAGCAGAGGGAACGCTGGTATTAACAGGCCCCGGACCGGCGACGGCGGATGGCAAAGATACATTCGACGCGGCTGGAGAGGGATGCAGGAACAGGGTAGGGGGCGGATCCCTTTGTGGCCTGTTAGCCGAAGACTGCTGTGGTTGAGACATCTTACTCATCCCGTCACCCAAACGGTGCCAACCCAAGGTCCGGCGAGGCTAAGGAGAGGAATGATGGACGCGTGTGAGATGAGCCCTGGCGCGCCTTGCAGCCACCTGCCCAACACGGAAACCAGTCGTAGTGCTGACGTATTTTTTGGCAGCAGACGCTCCGAGGTCTCTCAATGTCTCAATTTCTGTAGCAGCGGGCAGATAGTTTCTCGAACTAAGATGAGATTGTGCACTTTGCGGCTCAACTTGTTGAATATTGGAGTTTCGAGTGGCGGTCGGTACCAAGGAAAGGGGCATCCAGCCACCTGGTGCAGATAAGCTTTTGCACGGGCCCTTGAACTAAAGGCACAAGGGATGGTCACGACAGCATTCATAGGTATTTATTTCTATGGAAAGAAGTCATCAGCAGGAATTTGTACATTTATTACCCTTGGCCGCGTCGAGACTGAGATGTGGGCAATTTTGGCCAAGACATGTCAGACGAAGGACTTCGTAGAGAAGAGGTATTGAACATATTCCAAGTCTGCATCAGCTTAGATATTCCATGAAATCGGCAGCCTGGCCCCTATAATGATGCAAGTCGGTACCATATTTCTCTCGAACTGTCTTTGAAGGCCGTTGACTCACGGAGGAGTTGTTGTTGTTGTTGTTATAGCAGTGCTTGAGGCTACCAGTCTACTTGCTCTGCGCATATGACAACCAGTCGCTCACAGCCGTTCAAACACCGGTATTCTCTCTAAAGGCGCATCAACCTCGACCGTTGTGCCACCTTCATAGGTCGTATCGCCTTCGAAATCCTTCCACTTCGCCGCTTTGGGGAAGTAGACTTTTCTTTTCTTGGCCCCTGCAGTCAAGACCGGAGCGACAAGATACTTGCTGCCAAACATGTACTCATCCTCCACTTCCCAAGCCTCGCGGTCTTTCGGAAACTCCAAGAACAGTGTTCTGATCACCGGAGTACCTTTGTCACTTGCTTCCTTCATCAGTCCCCTCACATACTCCCGTAGACGCTCCCTAAGCTTCAAATATTTCTCCAAGATAGTGCCAACCTCCTCACCATACGACCATACCTCGTTAGCTGAGCCAGATGGCGATTTTCCGCCACCTTTATTACTCAACGGTTTCTTCTGCGGATACCGGTCTCCATGCAGCCTCATCACAGGCAAGAAAGCACCCCACTGGAACCACCGTACAAGCAGCTCCCGGAAGGCTGGATCAGTAGGATCACCACCATGAAACCCGCCAATGTCAGTTGTCCAGTGCGATATCCCAGCAATGCCCATGCTCAGTCCCGCCGCGAGCTGGTTGCGAAAGCTGCTCCAGCTGCTCGCAATATCGCCCGACCAGACCAACGCGCCGAATTTCTGACTTCCGGCCCAGGCGCACCGGACGAGGTTGACGGTATTTGGCTCGCGGCCTTGAAACTTGCCGCTGCCATCTGCGGCTAGAGCGCCCTCGTAGAAGCCTTTGGAATACTCACGAGGGTACACGTTGCCTATAGCAAGCAATGACCCCAAGTGATACCTCCAATTGTCATGGTCGTACGGGTCTAGCTCAGGCTCCGCCTCGTCCAGCCAAAAGAGCCGGATCCCGTACTTGCCGTAATTCTGTGCAGCTTTAGACCAGACGTACTTCCTCGCGGCGGGATTGGTGGCGTCAAAATGGACCGTGGTGGCTTCAAACCCCATGACTGCGCGGAAGCCGCGCTCGCTGCGGATGAGCAAGCCTTTTTCTAGCATCTCATCCCAATTCTCACTGTCTGATTCCACCGTTGGCCAGATACTCACCATGGGCTCGATTCCCAGAGAGCGGAGCTCGTCGACCATCGCCTGCGGGTCAGGCCAGTATTCTGGGTCAAAGGACCATTCGCCTTGGGCCCGCCAGTGGAAGAAATCGATGACCAACACATCGATCGGCAGCTTCCGCCGCTTGTACTCCCTCGCTACGGTCAGGACCTCGTCCTGCGTCTGATACCGCAGCTTACTCTGCCAGAAGCCCAGGCCATACTCGGGCATCATCGGAGGCTTCCCGGTGACCGCGCAGTAGGCCTCGACGATTAACTTGGGGTCCTCGTCTACCACCACCCAGTAGTCCAACTTGGTCGTGCTGCTCGCCGAGAACGACATGATATTCGTCCCCAGCACCGCCCGCCCCACGCTGGGGTTGTTCCAGAGCAGGCCATACCCCAAGCTGCTCAGTAGAAACGGCACACTCGCCTGGCTGTTCCGCTGTGCCATCTCCAGATCACACCCTTTGATGTCCAGAAACGGCTGTTGGTACTGGCCCATACCATACAGCTTTTCTTTCTTGGACACACTCTCCAGTCGCATCGTCAGCGCATAGTCGCCGCCCACTAGCGGCTTGAACTCGCGAGCTTGCACCTCCAGAGCGGAGGCCTTGGGATCGCGCACGTCGCTACGCGTGCGGGCGTACTCCTCCAAGATGACGGCGCCAGTGGCCGTATTGTGGAGGGTGAGCTTCCCGCGGCGCGAGACCGTGGCGCCGATGAGGCCGTTGGTGATGGTGGCCTGGTCGGCCGCGATTTTGATGTCCGGTGTCAGTGAAGGCACAGGTTCATCCAAGGCCCATTCTTCAGGCGGCATGGAGGCGGCTTTTGTGGCGCGGATTCGGAAAGCGTTGTGGCCCCATGGTTCAAGAGTGAGGATCTCGTGGTCAAACGTGTAGGCGAGGCGGTTGGTTTCTTGAGTGAACATTTTCGATGCTAATAGGGGAAAAGGTGCCTCGGGCTGGCACCTTTCATAATGGTAGAATTTCTGAGCAACGGTGGAGGTGAGACAACTGAGGGCACTTTTTTATAGTATGACCGGAATGTGGCTCGGGGCATCATCATCGCGAACACTATAGTTTGAACTATCTGATTGAACCCCGGCCAAATTTTGTCAACAAGTAGCGCCAATGTACAGACCCGTCGGCAAAATCCCGTCGGCATCGCTGTCGCCCCATTTTCACGAAATATGCACCATGTCAAGTGTGCGATGTAATATCGTGAGGGGCCGTCGGATGTTTAGTCTGCAGAAGTAAGTAAGGCAGGCCTTTAGCTTGCAGTGTTACATTGAGGAGCAGCTGATCCTTGGCGGTTATTCATCGCTGTATCATTAAGACCGCCCTCAGTGTCTCTATTTGTCAAAAAGCTACCAACAATGCTGGAATACATCACTAAATCTAAAAGTGGTGGAGCATAATTTTATACATTCTGCCAACATTATCAAGGGTGCCAAAGGAAGTAATAATAAGGGAAGGAGAAGAAGGAGAAGAAGGAGAAGAAGGAGAAGAAGGAGAAGAAGGAGAAGAAGGAGAAGAAGGAGAAGAAGG
>JAPEVC010000125.1:0-105626 GCA_027946555.1 Gnomoniopsis sp. IMI 355080
GGGGGGGGGGAAAGAGGGTAGATACTGGAGTGAAAATCCGACATGATCCCATCTCGAACTTCTGCAGCATATCCTGGATCCAGTGAGGTCGCCTTGAAAGTCTTGCCGGCCCGCCTTCATGCGCACTCTTGTGCCCGATGTAGAATCTCCCGATGGTGAGATGAAGTGCTGAAGCCTCCCCAAAGTGCCTCCCGTGCCGGCTCTTTATACTCGAAATATGTACATGCCACTCATGACGCTTTTCAAAAACCTTGAGTAGGGTATAGTATATCGAATCTAGCTAAAAGAACATTGTCCTACATACTGAAGGAAGTACTCTATTCCCAGGAAACAAGAGTCACACTGCAAATTCACGCACCCCCAAGCGCCATGCTCAGCCCCATAAACTCCGATGTGTTGCTCCTAGTCCCCGTGTCCTTTACCAGCAAATCTAATTTCAAGCTCAACACCAAGCATAGTAATGATTATCCTCCCACACTGTATCCTCAGTTCCATGGGCACCCTTCCATCGGAAACTGGGGATAGCAGTGTCCTTGCGCTCGTCGAAAATGACATCGACTCCCCGCTCGTGAAAGTCATGGAATGCCTTGATCCCCCTCGTCGTCGTAGCATCCGGATTCCACACGAGCACCTTCTTGAGACCCCAGGCCGCCGCCTCAGCTGCGGCCGCCTGCAGCAGCCCCAGGACCTCCCAAACCTTCCTATCCTCATTCACAACAAAGTTAGTTGTGGGATCCACCTCGAGCAAGACGAAGCGTAGGATCTTGAGCTGTTTCGTCTTCCAGTCGTGGTCCCAGTAGACCCAACCGCGCCCGCTGTGTGTGATGGCTCCACGGTTGGTGATTTGCTTCGCGTGCAACGCGCCGGTCATGAAGTCTTCTCTTGCGAGCTGCCAAGAGATCTGGGGAAAGTCGGGCGCGAAGGCGACGTGGGTTTTCGTGTGATCGGCAGCAAGTCGCTGGAACTTGGTCTTCATTTGTGCGACATCCTGCTCGCAAAGAGAGGGGAGATCATCGAGGGTGAGGTAGCGTGCTTTCGAATTGGAGGGAAGCTGGAAGGTCTCCTCTGCGTGGAGGTATATTGTTGCTTGCTCGGCCGGGAAGACGCTCCAGCCTTGGTTGGTGTAGAATAGTTTGCCGATGTCGCTGTATAACACACTGCACTCGCTCTCCTTGTCCATCTGCTCTTGCAACCTTCTCAACATGTATGCCGCCATGCCTAAGCGGCGGTACTTTGGGTTCGTGTATACGCTAGCGATAGCGAAGCCTGTTGCCTCCACGAAGCCGTGGTTGACACCTGTATGTCTCCCTGCGATGAACACCGTCTTCCTGACGGACTCGCACGACGCAACGATGTGTGTGCCGTCGTCCTTGTGAGCTAATACATAGTATGTGCAGCGGCCGTCTCTGCATAGTGCTTGATGGGACAGATGTGTCTCACGGTCCACGTAGGCATCGAGCTCCATGGGAGGGGCAAAGACTTCGCCGTTCAGACGCCATGTGAGTTTGCGGAGATATTCGTCGGCTCGGGTAAAGACTACGTCCTCAGTGGTGATATTGTCGTATATGAACGCGTCTCCCATCATGACAGTAACGATATTATTTTAACAGAAGATGAGCCTGAATCAGTTGATTGAGTAAAGAACATGGGATTTGTTATGGTTAGAACGGGCATGTAAGGTATGCTCTGACGCTTTCGAGCCGCGACGCAAGGCTTTTTATACCAGATCTCTTGAAGCGGCGGAGCCCGGGAATAGAGAGACCCAGCGTATAAGCTCATGGTGCCATGTGGGCTGTCAGATGTCCTCGCTGAAATTATATTTCGCGAGGTTTCAGCTTATCTATTACACCCCCCAGTGGCTGAAGAAAATCATCGAGTAACGAATCTAGCCCACAGAAACACTCGCTTCAGGTTGCCTAGGGTTTTTAGGGTAGTGGAGGTTGACTTGATCAGATACCCTACAAACCCCCCCCCCCCGGGGAGCCCGGCTCCAATCTTGAAAAGATTTCCGATGGAAAGGGAGCACCAAGGCAAACCTTGCGAAAGCTTCTGTTAGAACAAGTGATCCCATGATATGTAACCACGTAGCTGCATATTGCAGATAGACTCGGTGCTCGGTAGGTCACTCATTGTGCAGGTAGCCTGGTCACTTGATACATTACATGCCCGTGTAACTGTACATATAAGTATTTTCGAGACTTAAGAAAACACGACAGGAGAGCAGCACACCTAGTGGCAGCTCCGGGTTGAACTCTAATCCTGCAGAAGATGTAGAAACCCGCGGCTTCGAGGTTGACGGTGAGGTTGTGAGCAAAAATGTGGGCTTTGAGTCAGAAATGAACGTTAATCGGGTCAATGAGTCTCGCTGGAGTCCTCATGTCCATGGCAGCCTCATGCAGGCTGGTTGAACTGCGCCGAGATTGGCCGCAAGTGGCGGGCATGTTCCGGCTGAGCATCAAAAGAAAGGCTGTTGGTGATGCAAGACCCGGGCCAGAATCATGAGACTCGTGTGTTGTCGTCTGGTAGATTTTCATTCCGGATTCGTTGCGAAATGACGGCGTTTTGAATGGCCCTGGAAGCGTATGATTTCGTAGAGAACCGGAACAGTAGAAAGAGCCCCGGAAGCTCTGACCAACAGTTATGGCCTGACCACGGCCTCGCGCCCTGGACGGGTCGGCATTCTAGAACCTGCTCGTCATTTTCATGTTCCAGATACGAAACTCTTGTCTAGACCGTCTCAATGATGACTTGGTGCTGCAGAGTTTACCCAGCGCAAGAAGGGTCAAATATAAGGCTGTCTTGTGTAGGTACTGGCTGGAGGTTCTGACGAGCGAGGCGTCTCAGTATCGTGTTCTGGTTTCCACCATGACTGATGTCCTCCGTGAGTGTTATTCACTGATTTAGTAGTCCATTTCAGAAATCAAGAATGAAGGAGCAGATCGCAAAGCAATGCTACGACCTCACTTGGGTAATTTGGGGTGTGCAGCGAGAAGCGAGAAAGGAAAGAGATCCTTTGGATCCTCCAGAATCATGTAGAGGGCGGCCATCACGGTTCATCAATGCCAAGTCATGTCTTTGGAATCAAACCCTAACCCTTGATCATCACCCTCATCCCTGTAAACGAGTTTTCGACTAGACGAACCAAAATCGGAACTCGGCGCACAAATTTTTCCAGCAGCAAAATCGACAATTCGCTAGGATCCCACAAGCCCCGAAACCCACACCAGTCACGGGCAGTTCGGCCAGCCAGCTCGACTCAACTCCATCACGAAACTAACCTCTCCATCCTCCCCAGCGACAAAATTGTAAGCACACACCATTATACCCACCAAGCAAATCGCCTGAACGTCGAGAGAACACTCTTTCTAATCAGCCCGCCCCCTCGCCTGAACAGACTATCGCCAAAATGGGTGACATCAACATCACTTCCCCCGAGTGGCGCCTCGTCCAGGTCGGCCGTGTCGTCGTCCTCCAGTCAGGCCCCGAGGCCGGTCGTCTGGCTGCCATCGTCGAGGTTATCGACCACAAGCGCGTACGTTCTTCGATCCTCCCGAGATGAAAAGGCAGACTTGAAGATATGGAGTCATGGGCCACATCAAAAGGAGAAAAAGAGATGATCACTAACATCGCGTCCGCGCACCACAGGCTCTCGTTGACGGTCCCGCCTCAGACGCTGCTCTCGCCGTTCCCCGCCAGTCTGTTTCTCTCTCCAACGTTGTCCTGACCGACTTCGTTCTCTCCGGCCTGCCCCGCGCCACACGGACGGCCACCGTCAAGAAGTACTGGGAGAAGTCTGAGATCGACCAGAAGTGGAAGAGCTCTAACTGGGCCAAGAAGCGAGAGGTGCAGGCGAAGCGGTCGGCTCTTACCGACTTTGATCGCTTCAAGGTCATGCGCCTCAAGAAGCAGCGCCGCTTCGAGGAGCGCAAGGCTCTGGCCAAGGTCAAGGCCTCCGCATAAGCTCTCGACTGTGTTCAACGAGCACCGCGACGATCGACATCCATCGAAACGACAACCGGCGAACGGCAGTAGTTGAGGATTCCGCGTCAATATGGTGGCTTGGCAGACAGGCAAGGGCAGTATGGTTGGCAGTAGCAGAATTAACGTGTATCCTCGTGCATGTGATCTGCAGACTGCCACGAGCTGGACGGTGGTTGATGGGTGTTTACTAGAGGGATGCGGGTATTGTGGACGGCACTGGCATGAACAATCAAATCATCAACCAACACGACAGCATCTTCGTTCGGGGTCCGCTGGGCTAGGTTTTCTTCGCTTCGTTCACGGAACATGTCTCTTCCAAAAAGGCAAAGGGGCCCGGCGTCAAATGATAGGGAATTGAGAATACCAAAACAAATCAAGACCATCTGTCGGCATTTGTCGAGGTCCTAATACCTATGTACCCAAATGTGACACAGGTTCGAAATTGGAAGGCTATCTTGATGACAACCGCGAGCCCAGGCGCTGCTTTGATCGTCTGGCGATGCGGGCACCCACGTTCGCGTGCATTGCCCTTGCATACCTACATTATGAAAACTGTTAAATCGCTCCAGTGGCCAATCTAGAAGATTGGGAATCTCTATGAGACGCGTCCTGGTGCGCTATCGGGCTGGTACAAATGATGTATTTGCTGGGTGGCCTCATAGATTTGACCGCAGGCGCAGTGACCGAATCGGGCTTAGCGTCTCGCCTGCCCGCCAAACCCTAGGAATTTTGCTTCCCGGTAGAAGCTTGCAAACCACTTGTCGGGACGTCAAGACGCATCACCCTCTTCACGCCCGTTTCACTATATCTCTACCAGACCTTCCTTGGTAGTTGTTGCTAAAGGTGAGTTCTTGAAATTCTGAATTCCATTGCTGTGATATTTTTGGGACGATTGGACCGGGCTCTAGGCGACAACAACCCCGCGAAAATTCACCATCGAGCAGCTTGCCAGATTGTGTGTGTGGGGGTGCCGTCAATTTTGTGTGGCAACCGGTTCCTTGGACAGAGGAGACACCGTCGGGGAAACAAGCAGCAATGGAACCAGGTCGGCTAACAGCAAAATCCTTCGACCGTTTTTTAGACACTTCCCTTCCAGACCGAATCCACAATCGCAACAATGGCCAACCCTAGAGTCGAGGAGCTGCCCGATGAGGAGCCCACCAAGAAGGTGACCATCGAGGAGCAGGAGGACGATGACAGCTCCGACTCTGAGATCGAGGCGGGCGAGGACTCCAACCTGCCCGCTGGTTCAACCATTGTCCACTCGCGCAACGAGAAGAAGGCTCGCAAGGCCATGGAGAAGCTGCACCTGACCCGCATCCAGGGCATCACCCGTGTTACGCTGCGCCGGCCAAAGAACGTAAGTCGGCACTGGATTTGGAAGGGCACGGGACTGTGCAGCAATTTTTGGGGCCCGTGGAAAATGAGGCTTAGTAAAGACGGGAGGTCGATGGCTGACCAGATCACCACAGATCCTCTTTGTTATCAACACCCCGGAGGTCTACAAGTCCCCCAACAGCAACACCTACATGTAAGCACCACCCGCCTTCTATATTCGACAACGATTGGAGACTGACCCAACTTCTTCTACAGTGTCTTCGGTGAGGCCAAGATTGAGGACCTGAACGCCTCCGCCCAGGCCGCTGCTGCTCAGCAGCTCGCCGCCGCCGAGCACGACCATGCTGGCCACGACCACGGCGAGTCCAGCGGCAAGGCTGTCGAGGGCGCCGATGCCACGGCCAGCAAGGCTGCCGAGGAGGAGGAGGACGATGGAGAGGAAGTTGACGCTGAGGGTATTGAGGACAAGGACATCGAACTCGTCATGACCCAGGCCAACGTATCACGAAAGAAGGCGATCAAGGCGCTCAAGGAGAACGACAACGACATCGTCAACTCTATTATGGCGCTCAGCATCTAACGACACACTCCACCTTCCATGTGTCTTCTCTTGGACGCAGGGTCCCTGGTCAATGGATCTGCTGCTGGGGCCTGACACGATGGACTTCCATTCTGTAGCCCCCGATATCTTATCTTTGGGTTGATTCCGGGCAAAGCGACTAATGGGACGCTCAAATATAAACGGGAGTCGGATGCCCATGGAGAACCTATGTGATGGGTCTGACTGCTTGAAAATGAAAAGCTTACGGACTGGAAAAGGTCTTTGCATTTTCGAAAAATATATGTTCCTGCATGAAGTCGCGCCATGACTCTTGAAGCTCCTCCCGTACGTTCTATCTTATAGTAAAGTTGAGCTTGGACAGCGACCTGGTCTCCTCACGCAGCCCTACAGCCTCGCGAAGCTTTTCATTTGATTCGAGATACTCATGTACTTTAGAATTGTATATTTGTAACTTCCATCGTGCTCAATGATCATCGTAATTGCCGTTTAAAACCTGTCATTCCTACATGTTCCGAGCCTCATGTCACGTGATCTTCCGGCAGTCGGCTCAAACTTGACTTCGGCCATCAGCGACCATCGCCAATCCTAGAGTCCAACGTCAACTCTCCGCTCCTCCCCGAGTAACCCATCCACATTCACGCAAGATGGCCGCAGTAAGTTTCCCTCTCATGCAATTGATCAATTGGTCGATAGATACGCTTAGCATTCACGATCCCGCCGACGTGCCCCATCCCCGCGCTTCAGTGGCAGCTCCGAACCTCTCCGAAACGCGATGACGAACCTCACCCAGCATGAGCTAATTTCTCCCCTCAGCGATCCGCGTCACTGAAGCTCGACTGGTCCCGCGTGACCACCTCGCTCGGCCTGCGCGGTCAGACCGTGGCCTCGCTGCAAGCTTTCAAGGCGCGCAACGACAACGCCAAGCGCCAGGTCCAGCAGCTGTCCGAGCTGCCGACCACTGTCGACTTTGCCCACTACCGTTCCACCCTTAAGAACCAAGCCGTCGTCGACGAGATCGAGAAGCGCTTCAATGCTTTCAAGCCCGCCACTTACGACGTTAACCGCCAGCTCAAGGCCATTGAGACATTCGAGGCCGAGGCCATCAAGAACGCCGAGGCTACCAAGGAGAAGGTCGACCTGGAACTGAAGGATCTGGCAAAGACGCTGGAGAACATTGAGCAGGCGCGGAGCTTTGAGGAGCTCACGGTGGTATGTTTCTACTGGCTGGAGACGATAGGAAAAGCTTGGAAGGAGTGTATGATGCTGATGCAATGCTACAGGACGAGGTTGCGGCTGCCGAGCCCTCTATTGACGAGAAGACTGCCAAGCTGGTTTCTCGGGGTCGCTGGGGCGTTCCTGGATACAAGGTGCGTCATGTCCGTGAAATCTTACCCCCAACGAGTACTGACAACTGCTGCAGGAAAAATTCGGCGATCTCTCCGTCCTATAAACGACACCATAGCGGACCATTTCCCTTTGTGTACTTTAGCATCCTAGATACCGGAATTGGAAGAATACGGGAGCAGTTGAATTGGACGGCATAAGCCAGAGAGGAAATGCCGCAAAGACTTTGATCATTCTGTGGCGATTCTAATGCCTTAGTGACTTTGCTCTATATCACGACTCGTCTCATCTGCCACTCGAGGCGACCGGAAGCTGAACCAGCCCATCTGAGCACCACGACCGCGAGCGAAGAGGTAACAACACTAACTAGCCGCCACTGCAGGTTATTCGAACGTAGGGTAAGTAGCCAGACGCGTGGACCCATGGCTTGGAAAGGCCAGCTTCTGTACCTTAGCTGCTCAACATCAGGCACATCTCATTCCCGGACAGCAGCAACCCATCTCAATCCCTGGATCATCGCCTCCTCCGCCTCAAGTGCCCGATCCAAATGTGGCGCCTTCAACCAGAACGTATGTGGCCAGCCCACAACCACGTCCACCCCTACCTCAACTCCCGCGTCTCTCAACAGCTTCACATAACACGCTCCATCCGAGTACAACGCATCATTGGTACAAACCTGCACCCACGTTCTCGGCATGTTCTTCAGCTCTTCCACCTCAGTCTCCAATGGCATGCGCTCCAGACCATCCCGCGGACCATCCATGTCCAGCCGACTGAAAAGCGAGGTCTGAAACGCCGGGTTCTGCGCGCTGGTGTGCATGTGTTGAAACTGCTCAGGTACATAGTCCAGCCCGCGAAAAGCATCAGACGTCACAGGACAGCGCAGGAGAACACCATGGAATGGAATACCAGCGCGCAGGGCATGTTGCGTCACGAGCGCCGCCAGCTCGCCGCCGCTGGATGAGCCGACTACGATGATCTTCGCCGACGTGTGTAGGTGTGCGAGGGCAGTAAAAGCGTCAATGCAGTCATTCAAGCATGTTTGCGCCCTGTGTTGTGGCTTGAGGCGGTAGCCGACGCTATACGCCCTGCAGCTGGGCAAGAAAGCGGCGGTGTCCTTCACCAGTCGCCGGCAGGAGAGGTCTTCAGAGTCTGCTTCGCCTACGAGAAGCCCGCCGCCGTGGTAGTATACGATGACCCATCCAACTTCCCCGGACGTCCCGGATCGGTCGTATTGTAGAACCGGAACTGCGTACTCGTCCCCACTTGATGGCAGCGTGATGGATTTGGTGTTCACCCCTTCTGATAGACGGTGGTCGCGCGCACCGCCGGCTAGCAAGGTGGCATTGCGTACGCGGCATTCTGCGGCGTAGATTGGTTGTCGTGCGACTGGGTCGATGGCTGGTTTGGGGGCTAGCAGGTCTGCCGCAATCTCGTGCGCAAGCCAGGCTGGGTCCAGAGGAGGTGGATGAGGGAGGACGGGCGGGTCTGTTTCCATTATTCTTATCCCGCGGAGAAGGGCTGCAAGTGGATAATGGTATTTGACTATTTCAACGTATGTGGTTCAAGAGTGTACCGGCTTTACGATCGCCTGGTCTGTGTTGATGATATGATCGGCTCAGTCACAATATGGTGTGACCGCCGATAATCATAGACATTCCAGTCTAGGGAGAGGTTTGAAGATGTGTCATCCGACAATCCCACCAATCGGAAGATATCTAAGCGCACGAAGCGTAGGTCTTGTCTTGCGGTGCTGGTGGTCACCCACATGTACGAACTTCAGACCCATGCCGCAGTCTGATGTGAAAAGCAGCAGAATCAAATTTTCCTCACTGAAATGTCAATATTTATTGCTGTCTATAAATCCACTTCGTCGTCTTGTAGGTGGGCTCTACTAGTATTGATTACTAGGTACTTTCGGCATTCCTATAAGATATTAAAGGTTAGAAGCATACTCACCACTGCCAGCTCAGGTTAGAGGCCTGACGCTTTGCGAATATTCATGGCTCATGGTAATAGATAAGTCTACAATGTTACCTGAAGAAGACAAAAAGAGATACAGACCAAGATTCGTTTTGTATAAATAAAGTGGAAAATTGCCACATGTGCTGCCGTTAGGCTCGTGGTCACCCAGACACAGCGAAGAATATGCCAAAAGATCATCTTGATGCCTTCAGTACTCTACCAAGAAGAACATTGAAACCGTGAGCCCGTCAGCATCTCATTTTCCGCTGTTGGTCCGCGTGACATGATGATAAGCTTCAAAGGAGAAAAGATCCAATAGAAGACTGGACTGGGCCTCAGTACCTATCCAGTGGCGGCGAAAATCGGTGATGTTTCGGCGTCGAGAGGTAGCAGTTTGAGTCACACTTGGACGAAGCATCAGACAGGATTTCGGTTTCGTAATTCTGATAGGTGGCTTGTCAATGTTGCTCGAATCCGATTGTACTCTTGCTTTGTGTTGCTGTACTGATCTGTCTGACGATTTCGCTGGTCGTCAGGCAGCTTGTTGTACATGTCGTCAGATCTCCTCCATGTCTTGTCCAAGACTTCAAGCCGATGCCTCAAATGTTGTGTTATATCTGTCGTAACGATGTCAGATCAGCAAGAAACCTATCAAAAGAAACCTTTGTCACTCACCGTTGGTGCTTGATACTTGGTTTCGACGAAGAAAGGGTGGCAATAGCATATTCCGTATCTTGTCTTTTTTGCTGCCACTTTCGAATGGTCCAGGCATATTTGAGTCCACGGTATTGATGCAGGCGCCGGCGGTTGCGTTGATGCTAGCATTGTAGACGTTCATCATCTGATTGGCTTCTCCCTCAATATCGATCAGAGCTTTCGAGATTTCGACCCATGTTATGTTGTAAAAGTTGACTTTCTCCTCCGGGAAGTCCAAGTCGATGAGTGAATTGCTGAATCTGTTGAACAGATCCAGAGACTCGATCGTGGGGTCACCTATGACCGCATCGCAAGAAAGCCCTTCGAGGACATAGAATCTCTCATTGATGCAGCCGCCGCTGATGCCCAGAGTTGTTTCCACATAGCGATCCAGCTTGACCATTTCCCCATCAGCGAGCATAACCCATGAGTCTGCATCCCGCAAAGATGTCACATTCCAGCCCTGGAGTTTGACCAAGTCTGGAGAGACAAAATTGAGATGTGACCCACTATCCACGTCTGCAAAGACCAGCTCAGAATCAAGAAGACACCCAAGCTTCTGCCGTGGCGAGCCCATGTGCATGAAAGTGTATACTGTCTTGTGTCCAACATCGCGGACAAATGACATGGCTTTCTTGACGAGACGATGGGCGAAATCCTTGAGTGTACCGGTCATCTCGAGGAATTGACTGCCTAAGACCAAAGGGGCGGCTAAGGTCTCAACGACGTCGAAGCTGCACGTCCACTGTTTGGTGCGATCATCTGCGAGAGATACATCGAGTCTTGTTGCCCCCAAAGATCTGAAGGCTTGTTGTCTAGCATTCTTGAAAATGCGTTTCTGACTGATATCGATGACAGCACCGACAGACAAGGCGTATTCGTATGAAATGACGTTTGCTCGCACACCCGTGTCGGGTAAAGCGTAATTATCTACTCCTGCAATGGATACCGGCAAGTATCGTCTCTCCTTGATCTGATAACGGACTGGGCGGATTTGGTCTTCCAAGCTGAACGTTGTCTTCTGGAGACCTTTCCATGTCACCGGGCCCCAAAAGCCGTGCAGCGAGGCCAAGGAAGAGCTGCGTTGTTTGTGAGACACAAATTGAAGAAATTTTATCCTAATTTGCAAGCATTCGTTGGCAACCTTATGAGCAGCTTGCGCACTGTCGCGCTCTACATAACTGGACTCAACCGTTACTAGACCCGCATGCATTCCCTTGACTTCCGCAGCCAGCTGCTCCTGGGAGATAGGTCTTGTTTCGGGTTGTCGTACCATGATAGAGACTGAAGGGTCTTCTTCTTCATGCTGTCCCTGATCTCTCGACCTTTCATCATGTAGCTGCCTTGGGAAACGCGGCAGAGACTGTGATGGGGTGGCGCTTCGGGGCACTTCGGGTTCTCCCTCGATCCAGAGCCGTCCCTTGGTTGTTGTTGCGGACCTTGAAGCGAATTCGTAAAAATTGGGGGGAGCAGGGGTTCGTTCATTCTGTGTGTCTACCGACATTGTTGGCGACTCCAAGCGACGTCTACTTGGTGTAAATGTAGACGTCTCCGTCTCGTGGAGGGCTTCTTCGGAAGACCGTGGCGCTTCCTCTCTCATTTGCCGCCTGAGGGCTTTGTTGAATTTCGTTACAATGTGGGCCATCGGCTTGGATGGCTGAACTTATATGCAGACTGATGGAACGGTCGGCGCTATGGTGCGCAATGAGAGTTTGATTTCCTCTGGCACACGGTCAGAGGCTGTACTGAAGCAATCGCCCGACTATCTTCCATGGAGTGGACTATCTACCAGCTTGCTGGCACACTTACTTGAATGACTTCAAAGCTCTCGTCGGCAGGATTTGCAAAAGGGTGCCTTGTCACATCATTGAAAGATCGATGGAAATGGGCGCAGGTGACTTTCACCGTATCAGAAAGGAATTCAACAGAACACCGAGGAAAAACAATGAAATGAACAGCGGAAAAGAAAGTAGAAGTAAATCAAAGCGGCAGCCTCCCCAAGGCCTTGTGATTCGACCGATCCTGCCCCAGCGTGGCTGCGAAGAACCCTGGAAGCTGACTGCAGGATGGCTTGTCGCTTGTACATATGGAAAACGCCTAGCATTTCAAGGTTATTCATCAGTCGTCATTGCGCGTACTGAGAACAAGTTTCTAATTTGCCCAGTGTCGTCGTGCAATTGCTTCATTCATGCCTCATCATCCATTCCTACTTCGTTCATGGCGACCAAGAAGGGTAGAGAAAGCCCGCCCCAAGTATATGTGACCGGCTTTGGGTCCTTGGCAAGCTTTATAGCCAGCGATGATGACCATAAGCCGGCAGTGTACAAACGCTTCGACAAGCTTGCAACGCGGGACCTCTTGTATTATCAGAGCGAGCTATCACATCTTCAGACGCTGCAAGACGAGTATGATATACAGGACAGCATGGAGGTTGAGAAGACCGGTGCAGACTCAGCGGATCATCACAAATTGATACGAGAATGCTCCGAGAGTTGGTATGCATTTGAACAAGCCGCGTGTGGTTCTGCCTCGCCAGGACAAAGTGGTCCCGGGATGGTTGGAGTCCAAGCCAACAGGTGGAAGCAAAAGATGGAGCTCGCCATGCGAATAAGAAGAACTCTGAAGGAATACCGGGAAGCGCTCCTCCAGGAGTCCACGCTGCTGGCACTCCAACCACCTTCCCAACAGACCATGACGGCAATGTCAAAGTACTTTCACAGTCCAGGTCAAGGACCTCAGATGCCTGACTGTGGTGAAAAATCGACGACGGTCCCAATATTGTCCGGCGAGAGCGCATCGCTTTATCCCCTAGGCATGAAAGCCTCCCACATTCGTGCCTCCGACTATGTATCTCTTGCGGCGCCGGATGAGCCAGATAGACTTACAGGACTTCTCCGGAGCAGCTGGTTTTCGCGTCTATTCAGATCACGCAGGCCATCCCTCCTACCCCAATACCAGACAGAGGCAACATCAACAAGGATCACACACTACTCCCCGCCAGAAATACGGCACTACGCTTATAGGCGAGTGAAACTCACTGCCTCCCTCATCACGACACTGACAGCGGCTACTCTTCTGTTCTTGCCAATATACATCCTCTACCACACTTCGTCAACCCAGCCAAATGTTACTATGGGCTTGATTGCGATGTTCACCGTGGTATTTGCTTTGGCCTTGGCGATGATGACAACGGCGAGCAGGTCGGAGATTTTTGGAGCCTGCGCAGCTTATGCTGCTGTCCTTGTTGTGTTTGTCAGCGGTGACTTCGCCTCAGGAGTTGGCTAAGGCGTGCTGGAAGATGGACGAAAGGCGTTCGGTGATGGAGGTATCTGATATTCGGTACTGTACAGTAATGGGTGAATGTCGACGATGGGCGTACACTCTGACTTAGGCTCATGGGTGGTTAGTAGAAGATTATAATGAAGATGGCCTTATGTGGTCAGCTACTGGGTCTTGCCTAACATTTGGCCCCATGTCCCTAGTACACATTGTGGGCTAACTTACAAACTATTCTCATTGAACGCATGCCGTATTGCGTTTGGAGCATCGTGTAGAGAGTTCGGCGGAATTCGCGGATCCGGCGGACGTCTCAACAATACCTGGCATTATTTCGTATTACGTATAAGCCAGCCTAACTTTTGAATTGACTTTCACTCGACTTTGCGCACTTGGAGAGGAATCTCACTGGACATCTACATCTGCAATCTCTTTCATGCCTCATATCAAAGCCAGTCTCTGCTTTCCTAGAATAAGACTTTGCATCTACCTAGGTATATACCATGAAAGCAAATTGCATATGTTTGGTCGACCGTGGCTGTGTCACCACTCCAAAACTACCTCACTGCCACTTAATTGATAGCAGTACCCCGTCTCGGACTCGCCAAAATTGCACCAATTTCAAACATGCAAATCTTTGGCTCAATTCTGATCGTAGATGACCATAACCATATCTTCTTTCCAATTCAGCTGCGAGAATGGGTTTGCGACTATATTGATTTACGCGAGCAGACAAACACAACTTACGCCGGGCTTCATAGAGGGGGCTATATAGGTAGGTACGCGCCGTAAATCAGGCCATGACTCCACGCATAGTCTTCCATGTATTCAACACCAACCTGATAGTAGGATTTTGCGGGGCCTCTCAGATGCGCAGGGTATGCTGCAGATTGAGTCCCGGAAGAGTGGTTCTACACAGCGCTAGGGCCAAAGAACGAGGAGGGTCTGCATTTAGAAGCCTTAGCCGCGCTCGGCAGTGTCGCAGATTCGATCGCAGCGCTGCATTTCGCCCCGGGACCCCTATTCGCCCTCTTTTCGCAAACAACACTCCACCCCGATCCCAAATGTAAAACACAATTCTCTTTTTAGAACCTCACCTCCGGCTGCTGGCGGAAGCCACGCAAGAACAAATCTACAATCCACCATGCCTCTCCTCACGCCTCTCAACCGGCCGAAGTCGCCAAACAGCTCCCTGCTTTCCGCCAAGAGCTACGATCCCGATGCATCCTCGCTCCGTAGCGATCAGGAATCAGACAGCGACGATGACGAACGACAGGCAAGAGCCCGTAATAGCCGGGAGCTGCGCGCTCACGACCGCATCGTCCTACTGGAAGAGGAGGAAATGGATCAGCTGGTAATCGAGGCGCGTCGACGCCAGGAGCGCGACCGCAGGGGGTCGAGCCAACGGAGAGGGACCGGCTTATCGCTCAAGGCGCCCATGCGACTCTTCTCTGGATCAAACAGCGACGGAAACCGGTCACGGAGCCCTGCGAGCAAGCTGGGTCAGGAGTCGATCGAGGACCTGCGCGGGGATGCGAGGAAACAGAGGCGACAGAGGAGGAGGGACAAGAAGGAAAGGCTGCTGGAGAAAGCAAAAGAGGGAGAAGACGGTGAGCTTATGCTCGAATTGGAGGAAGGTGGCATGAAGACTGGCAGCTCGGCCAGCAGCAGTGATCGAGAGTACAGTGACGAGCTCGATCGGCGCGGCCTTCGCCACCTAGCAGACGCGAAGCGGCAACGGAGGAGAGATAGGCGGCGCTGGACATGCATCTACGTCTCAATCGCGGTGGTCTTTGCTGTCTTGGCTGTTGTGGCCTGGAGAATGTCCGTAAAGACTGCGGCGTTCAAGGCTCAACCGCTGGTCAGCAACGGCACCGCACTTTTTGCACCGACGACGCTCATTATCAGCTTGGACGGGTTCAGGGCCGACTTCCTCCAGCGAGGTATCACACCAAGGCTGAATGCTTTGGTGAAAGAGGGCGTCTCGCCGTTGTACATGAACCCGTCCTTTCCGAGCGTCACGTTCCCTGTGAGTACTGCCTGAGCCTCGTTTTCCAATCCGTGCTTGGCTAATCCTTGTTCTAGAATCACTTCACCCTGGCCACTGGCCTATATCCAGAAGCCCACGGCATCGTCGGGAATAGCTTCTGGGATCCGGAGCTTCAAGAAGAGTTCTTTTACACCAACACAGGTATCAGCATGCAACCAAAATGGTGGAATGGTGAACCCTTTTGGGCCACGTCAGAAAGGCAAGGCATCAGGACTGCCATGCACATGTGGCCTGGCAGTGAAGCGCACGTCGGAGACGTCGAGCCTGCCTTCCTGGACCAATTTAACGGCAAGGAGCTGTTGCCGAACAAGGTCTCGCGAATATTCGAATTTCTCGACCGACCAGGAATGGAGGACCCAACGGCGAAAACGCAGGACATGCGACCACAGCTTATCGCGGCCTACGTGCCCAACGTCGATGCTGATGGCCACAGATTCGGGCCTAACAGCACCGAGATCCGGGCCACTATAGAAAGCGCCGACAAGATGCTTGACGACATATTCAATGGCCTGGAGGCAAGGAACCTGACAAACATCGTCAACGTGATCGTGGTGTCAGACCACGGCATGGCCACGACCGACGTCTCCCGTATGATTCAAATGGAAGACCTCGTGGACCTAAACAAGGTCGACCACGTCGATGGCTGGCCTTTAGTCGGTCTGCGGCCCAAGAACCCAGCAGATCTGGACGAAATGTACCAAGGGCTTGTGGAAAAGGCCAAGACCAACCCCAACTTTGACGTCTACCTTCGAGATACCAACATGCCCGAGCGCTACCACTTTTCCAAGAACGATCGCATCGCACCGCTCTGGATTGTGCCCAAGACCGGCTGGGCGATCGTGGACAAGAAAGAGTTCGATATCGAGCATGCAAAGGCGAACAACCTCGTCTACCACCCCATTGGGTTGCATGGCTACGACCACGAACACCCTCTTATGCGCGCGATCTTCATCGCGCGTGGCCCTGCTTTCCCTCACCAGCCGGGCAGCAGGGTTGAACCTTTCCGTAAGTACCCCTTTTTTGCAGCTTTACAGTCTTCTTAAAAAGTCTTGCTAATGAATATGAACAGAAAACATCGAAGTCTACAACATCCTTTGCGACTCGATCGGTCTCAAGCCGGCCCCGAACAACGGCACGATCCGTCTTCCATTGAAGCCAGTCGGCTTGCACGACGAAGTGCCCGCCATCGAGGTCCCCTCCGATCCTGTGACCAGCTACACCATCACACCCACCTCCACCACCCCAACACCCGCATCCAAAACCCTCGGTGTCGACCCTGTCGTCACGGGCGACACGACCTCCGGCTCCGTCGGCATCGACCTGCCCAAAGAGCCCGAGCTTGCGGAGGAGGTGGACGAAGAACTACTGGAGGAGGCCAAGGATTGGTGGGAGTGGGCCAAAGACAGTTTCGGCAAGGCGTGGAGCTGGACGACCGACAAGGCGGGCGAGGCCTGGGGAAAGATCAAGGGTGGTGATGGGTCGGACTGAGGCGGGCATAGCGTTGTCAGAAAACGAAAGAGGCAAGCGGGGTATACATTTGGCGTCGTCGGGAGTTTTCGAATTTTGTGTGTGTGTGATTTTATATTCCCCTTTGCCAAGGATTCTCCATTGCGGATTGGTTAGGTCGGCAGGGCGTTGGGGGCTGGATACCTATTCGGGTCTATAGACCATTGCATAAGGAAGCGGTTCTTGTTTGAGACATTCATTTTGAAAAACTTGCTTGTGCTATAGTGTGCATTCTTATTTCTGAGCGACTCAAAAATCGGTTCCTATGCTTGCGCGTGAAGAGAAGAGAGTTTGAGGTAGATATATGGCTTACTATTCCCAGACTGCTCGGCCCAGACTTGCAAAAACGTCACGGGCGGGACTTTGGAATCACGAAATGATGAGTGCCTGCCCGTCTCCAATGGTTTGGAAGTGCTGCCACAACGCATTATAGGTAACGTCATCCGAGTCTAGCAGTCTGATATCTCTTTAAGATCTGTATGCTCTTAGGACCGGATGCCAGCCTCGAAAAGGCATGAGAGGCGAGCTCTTTAGGGCGATTTCTCTACATGTAAACTTGACATCCGATCACTGGGGAGCACTTTACACAATTACGATCTCATCGCGTTGAGAAGCATTCATGATCCCGTCGCAGGAATCTATCAAGGAGTTAAAAAACTGGGTATTCATAGGCTAGCCCGTCATAGCCACACATACCCCTCGAACGCCAGGCATCATCTCTGAGAACGTCGTAGCAAATCACCAGTACCGTATCATGACTAGGTCCCTTCTGTAAACGCCTTCTTCATCAAAATTCCAGAGAGTAGTCCACCCGGCGCGAAATCACTGTTGTGCAGACCTGCCACCCTAACGTGAGAAAGAAGCCCTGAATACCTTAAGCCTGTCATGCTGTGAAGCAAACTCCGTCTACCTTGAATACGAATAATAAGAAATCCTGTTCCGTCCCCAGACCAGACTAAAGATGGAAAATGTGCATGTGACCGACTCAGTATGTGGAAAGTAGAAAGTTACAACCGTCCACGACCTCTAAACGGTGCAACTCGTATAAGGTGGACGTAATGATAAGCCAACCCATGTTCAAGGTGATGGTGAGGGCGAGCTTGAGGTGTCTTTGTATGTGTCTGATGGATGGAAATTTTTGAATCTGTGGGCTCTCGTCCTGTTCGTTAAGAGCCTAGGCTCTGCTACCATTGAACAGGTATGTAAGGTCTTGAATGGAGAGTCTGCCCAGCTGCTTGGACTCGCCCTCGTCGAGAGCTGCGTCAACAAATTGTCGTTTTTGCTCCTGAAGAGCTGTAATGCGGTCCTCGACAGTTTCCTCAACAAGGAGACGATGAACCTGAACGGGCTTTTGCTGTCCAATGCGATGAGCACGATCAACTGCTTGCATCTCGATGTATGGGTTCCAGAATGGGTCCAGGATGATGACGTGATTTGCGGAAGTGAGGTTGAGACCAGCGTTGCCTGCCTTCAAAGACACGAGCATGACCTTGGTCTCCGAGCTGGAGTCCTGAAAGTCCAAGGCTGCAGCATCGCGCTGGGTGCGCGACATGCCTCCATCGTAGCGGCAATATTTGAGGCCGAGCTCGTACTTGACGGGAATCTCGAGCAGATCCAGGAGAAAGGTAAATTGCGAAAAGACGATGGTCTTGTCTCCGCTCTCTTGGATGCTTGACAGTAATCGGCAGCATTCCGTTACCTTCGCCGACGGCAACCAGTTCTTCTTCAAGTACTTCATGTAGCGCTTGTACTCGGCTTTATTCTTCTTGGCTTCAGTGCGCAAGGTCTTGAGCATGTGTGGCTTGACTTCCTCTTTCTTTGCTTTGCCCTTGTCTTTCTTATTCTTCTTCTTGCCCTTGGACTTTGCCTTCTTGGCCTTCTTGGCCTTCTTGGATTCGGCGGTCGAAGCTTCAGCGATGAGGAGATCATCATCCTCGTCCCTAACGTTGGCAAGTAGCTCCTCATCCTCCTCATCCTCGTCGTCCTTAACGATAAAGTCCCGGAGGTTGCCGTTACGATCGACGTCGTCAGCCTCTTCGTCGTCAGATTCCGAATCCGAGTCACCGGAATCGTCGTCACTAGCAGTTTCGCTGTCCGAGACCTCCTCTGCCTCGTTCTCATTCCCGATATTGAGCTCAGGCATGTGAACAGCTTTGAAGGTCGTTAAGTTGATGACTTCCTTGGGATTGATCGGGCCACGACCTGAAACATTCGACAAGTCAGCCAGAGCATCAACATATGAAGCCTAGGGCGGGTACGAGGATATAGCAGGGACAGTGATTGGAACAGAAGATCGGAGGGAAACGCTTGCTTACACTCTGGGCACTTCAGGCTGTTGCCCTCATTTCCATCGCGAAGATTGCTCTCCGCAGCCCCTGCAACGAGAGTTGAGAAGCACTCGGTACAGCTATTATGGCCACACGGAAGAACAATGGTCGGGTCGATAACCGCGTCGAGACAGATAGGGCAATTGAATCCCTCCTCGTTGGCTGCCTTGAGACGAGCAATTACGTCAGGTTGGAGTGACTGGGCAAGGAGCTTCATGCTCTCTTCAGTCACCTCGTTGTTACCCACGTACTCGACGTCTAGGTTGAGGTGGGGGTGACAACAGGCTTGGCGCAAGCGCAGTAGAAGGACTAGAACGTTGGAATAATTTTTGCCCACAGTGTTGGCCCGCAGATACTTGTTGTACGTATTGCGAGCGCCAGTCTCAAGATTCGTATAGAATGCCCGTTCGTCCTCATCGAAGACTACATGTGTGACCTCCTCTGTCTTCGGAGGTAAGTCGAGCAGAGGTTTGCCGTCGAGTAGAGAGGTCTTCATTCGGCGTAGCATGATTGCTCTGAGTAGGGCCCGTAAAGCATTCATGGATCGCGTCCGAGTTCCTTCCGAGGCAGACCTAGCCTTCCCGGATTTCGAAAAGCAGCCAAACATCCTAGTGAACTCCTTCTGGCTATTGTACGGAGCGATCCTGAGAAATTTGATCAATGAATAAAGTTCGTGAATGCCATTCATCATAGGCGTTCCCGTAAGACACCACCGATGGGTGGCGTTCAGTCTGCATGCTCCCCGAGCCTGGAACGTGTTGACGTTCTTGATGCACTGGGCTTCATCCAAAATCACTCGGTAGAATTTGGACTTGGGGTGCAACAATGGGCAACTCCGCGCAAGCTCCCTGTCTGCTTCGGGGTCAGCACCGGGGTGATCCTCGACCCACTGTGAATTGGCTGGTTAGTTATAGGCAACAAAGATGCAAAATCGGGGATGATTAGAGCGGATGCAAAGAAGGGAGAAAAGGGGATGAGCCCATGGCCATGTCGGGATGATAATCCAGAGATTGCGAGTCTGCTTACCTTTGCGTACCGTTTCTCCTCAAAACCGAGCTTGCCATACGTAGTCAGAACCACGTCGTACCTGCGAAGGTCATCGTATGTAGCTGCTTTTCCGTGCAGCATGAACACACTCAGCCTTTGAGGCCGCTTCACCTTCTTTGCAATCTCAACCTCCCACTGTTTGACTAACGCGACGGGCCCGACAATCAGATTCGTCTTGATTCTATCAGACGACTGTCGGCTCACCAGCAGAGCCAGAGTAGAGATTGTCTTGCCGAGACCCATGTCGTCGGCAAGAATGCCACCCTTGTTTTTCTTCTCCTCGCTGGTAGTCATCCACTTCAGTGCAAGTTGCTGATGAGGGTAAAGGGGATAACGGAGAGCTTCAGGAGTCCCAACGCGGTCCTCCTCGGGAATCTCCTCATCCGGTCGGATGTTGGCCAGAAGCTCCTTGATTTCTTCCTCAGTCTTCCTAGGGTCGTCTTGCAAGTCCTCGTAATAGTTTCTTAGACGGTCATTCAATGGCCTGCCATAAGCATCCAGGTTCCTATCCCAGTCAATGTTATTGGTCTGGTTGATGATAGTGGAGAGACCGCGGCCGTCTGAAAATAGAGGTAACCCATTATATAGATTTATCCCATTATGATGACCACCAAAACCGTGCAACGGATCATACGATCCCGAGCTCAGCACTCCTGGTCGAGGAGTGAACGGGTTGAAAGCCGAGGGCGTCAAAGGATTGTACGCAGAGCCTGGAAGTGCGCTAGTAGGGCCGAATCCAGACATACCAGCGTTGATCGACGGCCCGCCGAAAGACCCATAATTCTGCTGGCGGGAAAAGGCTGCGCGCCGCGCCAATTCTGCCGCTGGCACACTCGGGGCTTGCGAAGGGAAGTGAGGGAAAGACGGCTGCCCAAACTGCGGCTGAGAAGCTGAAGAGAAAGTTGGAGTTTGGGTATTCTGATTCCACGAGTTGGCGGCCAGATTACCCGACGGGTAGTAACCAGAAGGGTTGTTGATAGGGGCCGCCTCATCGAGCTGGGCTGGGTCCAAGACGGGAAGCAACTGAGAGGAGTCAGAGTCGTCGTCGTAGTCAAGATCTCCATCCACATCGAATGATCCAGGAACAGAATACTTGTTTGGCCTGGCGGTATTCGAAGAACTGGCATACGAATTTCCTTGCGAAGATGCGGAAGCTGCTGGTGCGGCTGAGGACTGCGATGGGCGACCCAAGATCCTGTCAAAGGCCGTGGGACCGCTAATCCGAGAAGCATTTCCAGGCCCAGGAGACTGCGCATTGGGAGGAGTTCCATGGTCATTGATAGTGCGAGCGAGCTTCTCGTCCTCTTTCTGCTGCTCGAGGCGGTTGAAATAATCTCGCTGCATCTTGATCACTTCGCGAACGTCATCTTCGTCACCGGTCAAGTCTATCAGAGCATTATCGCTAGTAAAACTGTCGTCGAAGAAGTGGTCGATGGACGGGGTGGTGACACCCGTCTGGGAAGGGCTCGGAGTGGTTCTATGAGACTTGTTTCGGGAGCTTGTGCTGTCGTCGTCGTCGAGATGAGGGGGGAACTGGCGCTTCCGCTGCGCAAATATCGAGGAGGAAGTGCCGGAGGTATTGGCACTCGCTGGAGTAGAGTGATTGCTGTGAACACGTCCACTTGCACCGTAACTGTCGTGAGGGTTCATGGAGGAGTTGGGATTCAATGATTTGCTTGCAGCTAGAGAAATATTAGTGTTCTGGATGATACGAACACAGTGAACGAATCGGAATACCTTGAGCTTGAGCCTCGCGAGTCCTCAGAAGCTGACGCAGGGTCCTGAGGGTCTGTCTCGCTTCGCGGATCTGGAAAGGCGTGTCGTGTTCCTGGGGGCCGTCTTCTAAAGACAGAAGAATGGTATTTTGCACTTGAATCTCGTCGCGAATCTCAGGGATGGACTGGAAGTGCGCGAAGGCGTCACCAGTCGAGGACGCCATTTTGATGTCGCACAGAGGTAGCCTCGAATTTCGCTGGGTGTCGTCGTTGAAGCAGGCTCTGCGCACACCAAGGCGCACAGCGACAGTGTTGATCGGTCGCCAGATGTGATGCGGCAACCAGAACGTCTACGAGAACTGAGTCTTTTATGTCATCGTCTCGATGGCGCAACGAGTGGGTTCATGTGAGTGGCGTCGCGCAAGGTGTTGCGAAGCAGAAAAAGTTGGGCCAAACCGCGGGACACTGGGCGATGAGGAGGCTGATGGAAAAAGGTGCGTGGCGTTCACAGTCAGATGGAAGAAAGGCAATTAAGGCGCGTGAATAGACGCGGTTGCTTTTGCCTCGCTACGAAGTAACTGCAATGGAGTATAGTATTGCGTACCGGTACCTGAGCCGGGTGCTTTCCCAATCAGTGTAGGCAGGCAATGTGGGGCTAACAGGGGTTGCCTGTTCCCGAACTCACACATAGTACACTTTTGTGCAGCTGCATCTGCCGTCCGGAGCCTTCCTTCGTACTACTCTATGTATCCACATCGAATTGCAGTTTGGGGATCAGCTAGCAGATTAGTAGCATAATGTGATCTTTGCCGGTAAACTACAAAGCACAATACAAAACAATGACCGAAATAGATGTTGCAGACCTATGTACAGTAAGTACTTAGACAATATACCTGCCTTTGTTCGCTCTCCGCAAAGTTTATCATTTACTTTACATATATTAGTAGAGAGTTCAGTTTTTCAGCTGGGCCCGTCCCAACACCCAAAGCCGTTACTGAGCCTTGTTGCCACCATGTGTTGGCAATCCTACCAACAGAGTCAGCACTGCGGTGCACTATAGGTAGCATTTGTGCTACTTTGGGCTCTCGTTTCCGGGAGGTGCTACGACGAATAAATCTACGTACTTACGGTGCATAGTAGGAACTAAAGAAAAGAAGACATGGCACCATATTTTGCATTCTTATTTTGCGTCACGCTTTCCTCAATCTACACCTTTCAAACACAGTCTGCAAATAGACAAACGGGCAGATGATGAAATGGGCATTTGGGAAAGCAATGTATATATCAAGTGATTAGATCAGTATCTAAATATACCCAGGTAGAGCACAAAGGTCTTTCGTTGGCTGGCTTTGTTCCTTCTTCGGTGATAGCAAAGAGAGTAGACCAGAGCGCCTGTCTGTACATTAGACTTGCTTGCCAGCCTGATCTATAACTACAATTTTTTGTAGGCAGTGAGTGTTCGCAAGCCTGCATGATTCTCAACAGGGTCTATGGTGGGGTCATATTTACATGAACAGAATGGGAATTGCAAGCTGATTGCCCGTGGAAGAATCAATTTCATTTCAGAATTCGAATAGTATCACATGAATGAGAGTACACTTCTTTCCTTTAGTTTTTTTTTGGTGTTGTTGATATGGACATTTGGGGGCATATAGTGGGGGACCTCGCGGGATGGCTCGGTTCAAGACAAGGGTCCCTTGCCCTCTGCCTCCGCTGTTTACTCGCGGCGCCAACTTTGTGCCATAATCTCCTTTGCTAGACCCGGCTCCCGGGCATATATTAGCTACCGTTCATGATATCCAATAGCTGTCTCTTGTTGCAAAACCAAGAATTTCTTGACCGAAGCGGAGGCTGCCTCGCAGACCAGACCTTCTTTTTTCCTGATCGTCTCGCCTTTGCAACTCTGCGCATGCCTTGCAAGCCAACCAATTACCCAGCCTGGCCAACCACTCATTGCCTACTCTGCCAGTCTGCCTCTCCAAGCGCTGCAAGGACTTCAAGAACACAAGCCCACCTGCATGCGATTGCATGAGATTGCGTCAGTGATGCATGTGTATTTCTTGGAGTCTGGAAAACTGTGCCCTGGCCGCCTAGGTTGCCCCCCTTGCGGAAGAGTCTGGGAACACGATTGGAAGTCTGACAGAATTTCGCCACTGATGAGCCCCGCAGAACAGGTGAGAGAGAGTCACATCCAGAGCCAGGTCGCAAACACTGCACAGTATCAGCCAGGCAGGCGGTCAAGCAGCCAGACAGGTCAGGCTGGCAGTTAGACGACTAAGAGGCTCGCACGAGGCAGCACGAGACAAAATGCATGTCAGCAATGCAACTGAGCCGTCAGGCACTGCTTCTGCTCCTCCGGTGGCTGTCGACGAGACGAGATGTGGGCTCTTCCCGGCTCTAAATACTAACAAAGTGAGATATGATCCGGATGGAGCATGCGGGCCATGCGGGCTCGCAGGCTGGAGGTCCTTGACAGTGGGCCTGCTTTTGGATCCACCTACATTCTAAGAAAGGAACACCGCCCCATTCTCTGCGTGCATTTGAAACAATCCAGATATTCAGTTATAGCAGCATGAGGCTGCCTGGGCTGCCAGCGACACATAGTGTAACGTAGCCAACACTGCTCACAAATTTCAGGGCCAGCTCCCAAGGGGGGTCATATGCGGCGCCGCTCACACTCCACACCAGCGATCAAGTGCGTGCACTGCCGTGGCAATCGGGAGCTTCCACTGTCAAGTCTGAGTTGCCGCTGTCAAAGCTGGGCAGACCCATGCATCGCGGCCCCAGGAGGACAGCTCGACACCACACAGACGGTGGGAGCTCTGCCCGAAAGGCTTGCTCATGCATGGCCATCCGACTGGGGAGTCCAGCCCATCATAGACCACGCGAGCAAGAAGTTAAACAGATGCCCTGCTAGGACCACGATTGACTGGCGGCTGCAAAGGAGGGTCAGTGTCTGGGGCCCATCCAGCGCGATATGTAAGATGACGACGTATGCTGCCTTCCAAGGTTGTGACCGGACGCATGTCCAGTAACGACTCACCCGCAAGAACGGCACCCACATCGTTTCTAGCGACAGGGTTCTTGCTCACATGAGATCATCTTGACCATCTCGGCTTGCAAGACACCAACAAGACACCAGCCGCCTCCACAGTCTGGACCGGGCATCAGAGAAACTTTATCCGAGGTCTACGAAATACTGCACAAGGGATTTCACCAGTGTAGTCGAAAACTTGGTGCAATACCAAGCTCGGCAAACCGACCACAACAGGACCACATGCCCTCTACCAACGAGCAGCTGTCATATAGGCCAAACAGTCAAGGCCCAGCTTGGAATTCCGGCCTTTTCCTGTCAGACGACGCCTGAAACTCAAAGTAACGAATTCCGCACGCACAGTGCTTTCACCGGCACGAGAGCCCAATTGAGGCCCTCGAATCCACCCTGGCTTCTTCGCTTCCCTGCTCCTACACGGCCTCACTTATTTTTACTTTCGGCTGATCTTCTGCTGTTCGTCTAACTTCTCTTCTGCACTGATTCTCGACTCTTCTCTCTTGTCTCCCTTTCCCCTGCATTCGCAACGTGCTGCGCTCTTGGAGATCTTTGCATCGTGGGTTGTGGTTGAGTCATTCACTGTCCATTTGGTCGTATATCCTTCTTGGGCCGCTCATCCGTCAAGCGGAGCAGAGGCAATACCCAACCACTCAACCCCACCTTTAGCCTCTCCGGCCGGCCCAACTCTCTCATCCATACCAGGCCTGACCAGCGTAACCTGGCCAGCTTCACCTCACCACTGCATAGTACCACCAGACCGACGGGAACAGCCTGCGGCCAAGCTAACCAGAAAAGACAGCTTGGAAGACCAGGGAGACCAACATTTTCTACGCACTAGATCTGCATTGCTGTGGCTGTCTAATAAGACCTGCTGCTGGTGTTTCTCTCTCTTTCTCAGTCTGCCTACTACTTACCTCTACGTCTGGGGACCCTTATCCAAGACTTTCTCATACTCTGCCCTACCTTGGCTTGGTCTCGACCACACTTGACTCTGTGTGCGCGGTGCGACAGTATCACACTGCCTTCTCGGACAAGCGCTCAACTCAAGACGGCGCATACTCCAACAAGGCAGGGGACTGACGTCTGTCAAGCCAGCTGAGGTTGCCCAGACCCAGCCAGTCAACTATCCCACCCCGAACCCGTCAAAACCCCGCGCCGTCGATCTCCCGACGCCAACACAACACCACCACCGCAAAGCTCTACGGGCCGCCATGCCGGACACATATCGCCGCTATGAGGAGCGGGATGTCTATTATGAAGACGATGAGCCACCACCAAGAAGAGCTCCTCCACCCAGACGAGGGCCCCCGCCGCCTCGGGAAGAGGAGATCATCTACGAGCGCCGTGAAGAAAGGCGGGCGCCCAGTCCCGGCCCAATGCCCATGCCTCGTCGTAGCGCCCCGGAAATAGCTGTCCGTGAACGCGAAGAAATTACGGAGCGCGAATCCAGAGTGCCGCACTTCATGCGAGAAGATGGCCGTCGTTCGGAAGCCGGCCCCCTCGTGCTACGTCAACGGGATGTCGAGACCGTGGAGCGCTCGAGACCACGACCACGATCCCCGTCGCCCGTGATCAGGGAGCGAATCGTCACCAAGACAAGAGCAAGGAGCGTGAGCCCTGGCCCTCCACCCCCACCACCACCTGAGGTTCGGGAGGAAATCCGTACGCGCATCGTTGACCACTCCCGCGAACGAGTACGAAGTCCCAGCCGTGGACCGGCTCTGGACCGCGTGCGCCTTGGTACCAGGTTCATCGAGCGGCCCGAACGTTCGCCAAGTCCTCCGCCTGCTATGGAGCGTATCCGTACGCGGGTTGTCGAGCGGGAGAGGTCGCCTTCTCCGGCGTCTTCGCACGCACCCTCTCATCACCCCGGTGACATTGAGAGGAGCAGGATCAGGGTCATCGAGCGGCATGAGCGACCGCGTGAGCCGACGCCTAGCCCCTCGCCGCCTCCTCCACCATCGCCTCCGCCTGTGATTCGGGGCCCTACGATTGAGAGGGAGGTCATCACGCATTACAGAGACATTGATCACGGTAAGTGCATGCAAGCATCCTGTCGGAGCAGCCCAGAGATTCCCTGCCGTATGAACCAGCTTTGTAAGATCCAAGCGCTAACGATGTATGAATACAGGCTTAATTCAAGTACGCCCGCCTTCACCGCCACCGCCTCCTCGCAAGGTTGAGAAGCGAGAGGTCAGAGAGACAAGGGAGACAGATATCGACATCTATCGCAGGGGTGATGATACAGAGATCGACATCACCAACAGCCGCTCACGGTCTCGACCCCGTCCACGTTCTGTGTCTCGTGAGCGACCTCCACCACGATCTCGGGCATACTACCATGAGGATGAGGTAGTTGTCTCGTCTGGTCGCGACAAGTTGAAGGTTGACATTGAACACGAACACCGGAACTCATCCGCACGACCTCGTGCCCATTCCGCAGCGCCAGATTACGAGGATGAGGCTGAACGAATTACTGGAAGGATTGGTTCTCGTGGTGGCATGGGTGAGGCTTGGGGAGGACGTACCAAGGATTGGACGGTTGTTGATGTCCCGCCAGGAACCGAGAAGGTCCGTATGGACGGTGCCGGTGGCGGCGCCGCTGAGGTAGTATGGGAACGATACAGCGGTGCTCGCAAAGCCAAGTTCATTTCTGAGCGTGCAAGCGAGAGTGCGCTTGTACCGGCTTCGCCTCCGACATCTTCATCCACTACAACAATCAGCGCCGAGCGCGAATATGCCCCCCCTCGCAGCGAGCGCGATCACCTCAGCGTTGAGATCTACAACAAAGGCCGTGAACGGGATGTCGAGGTGGAAAAAGTCACAGATAGGCGCATCAGCATTCGGCCTAGCATGCCTCCGCCTGCTCCAGCGCCACTGCCGCGGCCGAAAGACATGTGGACAGAGGTGACCAAGGACCTGGTGACTCGCGAGGCCATTGAGGAGTGCGGCTACGAATATGAGGAGACCGAGTCCTTCTTTTACGTTATGCAGTATCTCAAATACGTGAGTTGCCATATTCCGAGGAACTGCATCAGAAAGTACCCATGACTGACTACTAATATAGGAGGACGTCCTTGAGCTGGTCGAAATTTCGGACCGAATTCGTGCTCGCAGGAAGGAACGCATCCGAGAAATTGCATACGAACGTGAGATCCGGGACGAGTGGGAGCGTGAGCGTCGCCACCGATCTCGCCCGAAATGGGATGACGAGAAGATTGTAGAGAGGGAGAGGGAGGTGATCTACGATCGTCCCCGCAGGTACTGAGCGATGGTACTCGTCGACGTCGACTGCATCTCGTTTCATTCATCCGCTCGCCACACGGCTCTCCATAACTCACACACACAGCAATAGCGTGCATTTTGATTGCATAGACCGCGGGCTCCCTGCGATAGCTTGGACCTTTGCTTTGCCAACGACTTTGCCAAATTCTTTACGCCGACGACGATGATAGAGTCCTTTGCGAAATATCTTGAAAAATTGCCAGCCAATTGGAACAACGGATACACAGATTGGGTCTTTGGCCCGTGAGCGTCATTATAGCACGACAACAATTTGACGTGCAAAGTGAGAATTATGAAATTGGAAGCGGTGGACGATCTGGGAGACGAGATGCTTGTCGAAGAACTTCGTTTCGAATTTTTTTTCTTTTCTTTAACTTTTCTTGTCTTTTGTTCTTCCATCATCAGCCCCACCTCATCACTGATTATTTCCGCCATTTAACGAGTTTACGAAGAAAAAGCCACGTCCAGTCACGTCATATCACATCATGTTAGCGAAGACAAGACGAGCTGGAATTTTGATATCATTTGGATGGGCGTTATGTATACAGAGGCACTTTTTTCATCCTGTAGTAGGATATCAACGATGTTTATGACTTTCTATCATCCCAACTGAGGTCCTGGTATGCACTTGTGTCTTCGTATGCCGCACGCTTGGCCCTGCCGGGGACTTCTTCGCCTGTATGCTCACGCGCCTTCAACCTTTATGGCTCAGTTACATTTCTTCCAACTGATAATTTATCCACCGCGTCGGGCCAACGAAGTTCCAACACGATCGTGAAGCCCAATCACGACAGGAAGGCATCTTGTTTTCGGCCCACAAGCAGGGAGGGTCACAAATCCAAGTATCTACAGCCACTGTATTACAGCATGTTGCTTCTACTCACGACACTCTTCCTTGACAAGACCACTGCTCTGCTGAACCGAGGGTCCTAGCCAATCTTCAGCCTACGCCGAATCGCCCTTCAACTTCTGTTTCGGGGAACGGTATGCCTCTCAAGGCAACCAAGTCTTTTCTGCTGGACACGCAGGCCAGCTTTTCTAGCTTGCATAGCGCAATTCTTTCTCTATACCCCCTCTTTATCCGCAGTTAGGTTATCCTCCTGATTGATGTTGCTACGAGCGGCGTGCTTGCTCTCGTTGGTCAGCGTCGGGGTCGGAAAGAGAGAGAAGCGTCTCCAATATAGTTACTATCTGGACAACCCTGGGTCTCAACAGCCCCTTTGATCCTTCGTTATACAAGTTGTTCTGAATAAGTTCAATCAGTCGTCCACGCCTGCGGCCGCTGATCACCATTTGCTCGCACGCGCCTCGACACTAGGATCATACATACCCGTTTCCGCAAAGTACCTTTCCCACTCCACCAGCAATTCTTCCAGGATTTTAGGCTCGTCCTTGGCCAGATCATGTATCTCACCAAGATCCTTCGACAGGTCATACAGTTCCCATTCCTCCGCTCCGGGTGCCGGCTCATACACAGCCTTCCAGTTACCTTTGCGTATAGCTCTGCGTCCAAACAGTTCCCAGCCCGTAACGTCCTGCGTGTCATTCTCATGGACGTTATCGGCCCGGCCGTCGAGGAACGGCACCCATGATCGACCGCGCGGAGATACGACCTCCCGACCACGGAACGTTGGCGCGGGATGGGATATGCCAGCCATGTCGAGGAACGTGGGGAGAATATCCATGACTGTGGTAAAGTCGTGTGTCACTTTTCCTTGAGATAGAGAGAACTTTGGATATCGCACGATGCAAGGGCATCTGATACCCCCCTCCGTGACCATCGTCTTGAAGCCTTTGGAAGGCGCTGTTGCAGCGCATGCCCTGATGAAATATGTTAGAGTGTTTTCCAGGAGAGTCACCTTGACAGACGATGGTACTAGACAGTAAGAAGAAGTATCCGCCCTTACCATTGTGGACCATACCAGACAAACGAGTCCGCATTGCCAATATTCTCGATTGAATTGTTGTAGTATTGCTCAATAACTTTGACGAGTGGCACCCCCTTGGTCACGGGCAGGGCTTCAAGCAGCTTCCCTTCGGCGCCATTGTCGGAGATGAACATGACAAATGTGTTGTCAAGCTCACCAGATTCCTCCAGGTAGGCCACAAGTCTTGCTAGATTCTGGTCGATGAGATCCACCATGGCCGCGTACGTCTCCATTCGCCTTGCTGAATGCGCCTTCTCCTTTTCGTCCATGTCCGCCCAAGCCTTTACGGTCTCTCCTACCATAGGGGCTGGCTGAACATCGGCGGGTACAAGGCCGCGCGCAATAAGGGCGTCAAGGCGCTTTTGACGAAGTGCCTCGGGACCGTCCGAGTACTGACCTTTGTACTTGTCAATGATCTCCTGAGGGGCTTGAAGTGGCCAATGTGGGGCAGTATATGTCAGATATCCGAAGAAAGGCTTCTCCTTCTCCTCGGCTGTACGCTCTTTTAGGTAATCAATCATGTTGTCTGTGAAATCCTTGGTCGAGTAGAAGTCATTTGGAATGTCTTTCTTCCTGTCAATGACCACATCGTCTCTCATCCAAAGGTTATCTCCCTTCACTGCTGGTACAATGAATCCGTCATAATCGTCCAGCTGCGGTTCATTGTTATAGTGATTACCGGCACCAGCGAGATACACAAAAGACTTGTCAAATCCTCGTGCGTGAGGACTGAGTTCCTTTTTAAGACCGAGATGCCTACAGACACATGATGGTAAGTGATGCTCGCTTCACATATACCGAGGACCAAAATAGCGCTGGCTTACCATTTCCCTGACATGATAGTGTGATAACCAGCATCCTGAAGAATTTCAGGCAGGGCCGCAACTCTGTAGTTGAGATAACCCTCGTAACCTGGCTTGCCCCAGTACGGCGCCTTGGAAGCAAACATGAACTCCACCATCTGGCCCAATCCAGCAATGTGATTATCTGTCCCAGACAGCAACATGGCTCTCGTTGGCGAGCACGCCGAGGCCGTGTGGAAGCCAGTCATCAGCACGCCCTCCTTGGCAAGTCTGTCCAAGGTTGGCGTGGGAATTTCACTCCCATATGGACTCGTGTCACTAAAGCCGAGATCATCGGCGACAACGACCAGGAAGTTCGGTCTCTTAGTGGCAGTCGTCATGTTGGGTTGGAACGGTGCTTTTGTCGACTGTTTGTTTGATTTTACAGTATCTTGAAGTCAACAAGGATATGCTGGGGTCAACGATTAAGTTTTAAAATCTCAAACTCAAAATGCTGACAAAGTACAGAATCACAGGTTCGATATGGCTCTCAAATACTTTGCATGGTCGCACTATGCCGTCGTCAAGGCCCGACATACTCGCTTGCTGCGTATGTCAGCCACTCCGTGAGCCCGCGAGGTAGAGCAAACGCCGATTTCACTAAGCTTTTTAGCTAGGGTAGCTTTGGATTGAGCATAGTGCTGACATTCCTTTGCTTGTGGATCCAAGTGTCGGTATTTTCTCCAGTTTTGCTCCGTGGACATTTCCGGAAGAGAACGCTGAATGGACCGATGGTCGGTCGGTAAACTGACCCTAACGCCGCCCTGCTGCAGGTCGTGATAAGAGCATATCAGGCATCTCGAGAAACTGTGAATGAGTCGTAAGTTCCCGACACACCTCAATGTTTCCCAAAGTACTGGTATAACATCGACGCACCAGATATAAATATCCGCAAAGGGTTGAAGGAGATGTGAGCGCTGGGAGGAGCAACGCGAAGGGTTAGGGTCTCTGGGTAGATATCCCACAAGAGTGGGCCTGTCACGATAGATTACTTTCTTCATTTTGGATACCAATCAATATACTGTCTTGTTCCTCATGTTTTGTTACTGATTCGCGTTGTACAGCACCCCAGACCTACCAACAGCTCCCATACGCTGTCAAACCTGGCAAGCTACCCAGCAAGAGACCATAGTAACGTAGAATTAGAAGAAAGCAATGATGGGCCCATGGCCAGTCTTGACGTAGGAAATGTCTGTCCCAGACGGACAAGACTATAGTTTGCCCTCTATCAATCTGGCAACACAAGCTTGTTGGCCACGACCAGAAAAGAAATGATTATTAGGGAGTACAGAGCGCATAGAAGAAGTGTAAGTTCTCTTGCGAATTCAAAATACAATACAGCTTAGGCCTAAAGGCCTAATACATCGAAAGTAGCCATTGTGTCAGCCACGCCACTGCGCGAATGCAAATTGAAGATGAACCGGAAGTTGAACCAGGATGGCCAAGAAAAGCAGAAACGGTTTGCTTTCCCATGCACTCGAGTGATCCTGTTCTGCTGACATATATGTCGCAGCTGAATGAGGGGCGAAAGAGGCAAGAAAGATCACCGATTGCGCCATCGTGTTTGCACTCCAAACGCGGGATGATGGCGGTCATGCTGCTCCCAAAAAAGCATTCATAATCCAAATACGCGATGAACGTGTCTGGTCCTACCTTTGATGTGGATAACATCCTCACTGATCCTTATCTTGGTCCACGTCTTCGCCCAATGACCGACACTCAGTCGCCGGCAGCTCATCACAACATATTCGCCAATAATTGCTAAGTTGAATGGGCGAAGTTGGGTGACACTCCCAGTCCTTGGCGACTCGCTGTGAATCTGTGCTTTTTGCCTAGAATATCAGCACACGAGTCGCTGTCGCACCAAAAGACAGGCAGCGCAAGGCTAAACTTGACTGAGCCGCTGCACAACCTTGAAGGAAGACCTTCAAGGACCCCACACGACACCGCATACGCAGCACATCAGTGATACCACCATAACCACCAGAAATTGCGACTAGCTTTCAGTTCGGTCAAGGTTATGAAGTTTTGGAACAAATGACAGCCCCTCCCACTCCACCTCGACAAGCAGGCCTGGCTGTGCCAAGCTTATACTAGATCCCTAGACAGGTTCCGGGGTTGAGCCCATCACCGCCCGGTCCATTCGCCCAGTATCACCAATTGAAGTTTCTCAAGTATGTATAGAGCCTCTGGATCGTCAGGAGCTCGAGGCCCCCATGAAGCACACAATGTTACTACACCATTGCTCCTCGACAGTATGGACGAGGAAACGAAAACTCAACATGACCTACGGGCGACCTATTCCGAGTCGACGGGACAAGACACAAACATTGATAGACATTACAATAAAGCCGAATCAGCGCCTTGGTGGTCCTATATTTGGGTAAGCGATACCTGCAGAACATAGATCTCCTGGGAATTGTGTGAGCTGAGACCAAACCCAGGATTACGAGCCGTCTAGGACGCAAGAGGAGAGGGCTTTCGTTCAAAAGCTGGACGCATGCCTCCTAACGATTTTATGCTTCGGCTACTTTATCAAAAATCTTGATCAGACCAACATATCCAATGCATATGTATCTGGGATGAAAGAAGACCTGGCTATGAACGCAAACGAGCTCAACATGATCGATGTTGCCTGGACTACTGGCTATGTTGTAGGGCAGCTTCCGTCTCAATTCATACTCACAAAGGTCCGTCCATCGATCTGGATTCCCAGTTGTGAGCTCGTGTGGACAGTTCTCACTTTCACGCTCGCCGCTGCCACGACCAGCAATCAGGTCATCTGCATTCGATTCTTTGTCGGGCTTTGCGAAAGTATCTTCTACCCTGCTGCACACTTTCTCATCGGTAGTTGGTATAAGCCGAGCGAATTGGGAAAAAGAGCTTGTATTTTCCACGCAAGTTCTGCTTTAGCGGCAATGTTTTCGGGCTATCTACAATCTGCCGTTTACACCGGACTCAATGGAACGTTGGGCAAGGCTGGGTGGCAGTGGCTTTTCATTATGGTAAGTCAATTATGATAGTGACTTCCCTCCATGATTCCACAGATGTTGTCGAAGACCTAGGGCGTTCAAGGAAAATCACAACCAACTTAAGCGCGTCATTTTACATATTTCAACGCTGCCCATCACACCTTTCGAGAACCGTACTGATTCCGAAATTTGTAGGACGGTGTCATTAGTCTTCCAATCTGCCTGGCTGGTTTCATCTTGATCCCAGATCTCCCCGAGAACAGCCGCTCATTCTTTTTCACTGCGGAGGACAAACAGCTTGCTCAAAGTCGTATGGCCATAGTGGGTCGGGCACCGAGACGCAAGCTGGGTTGGTCCATTGTGACTCGCGTTTTCACGCGTTGGCATGTCTGGGCACTTACCGTACTTTACATCATATTCATCAATGTCGGGTCCTCTTCCAGTGTCAACCCTCTTTCTCTGTGGATGAAATCCAACGGCTGGTCCGTTGCTATGGTGGTGAGCTTGAAATTCTGTTCAATCTGATCCTATCGATTACAGAGATTGGGGCGCTGACAGTGCTCATCGCAGAATATCATTCCCACAGCGCAATCCGCCGTGCAGCTTGTCTCGACCGTCGGCCTGTCCGTTCTCTCAGACTTTCTGCGTAGTCGAGCCATCGCGATGACTGTGCCAACGCTATTTGGTTTCTTTACCTCATTGTGTTTGGCCATATGGTCAATACCACTCGGTCTGAAGTGGTTCGCATTCTTCGCGTCCCGAGTTGGCGTAGCCTATGGGCCACTCGCCATGACCTGGGCGAATGAGATTTGCGGAGCGGATGCTGAGGAGCGTGCTATTGTGTTGGGAATCATGAATGCAGCTGGGTACGCTTTCAATGCTTGGTTACCACTCTTGACATATCCAACAGTCGATGCCCCGAGATTCAAGAAAGGTTTCACATATAGCACGGTTGCCTATTTTGCAGAGGGTGTCATGACGTGGAGTGTATGGCTGTTGGCTCGAGGCGAAAGGAGGGAGAAGCAGAAGGCCGCGATTGAGGAGCAAGAACGAGACGTTTAGGAAGCGCGATGTCAAGAACGGCTTGTTTATACCCTTGTAAAACAGTTCCGGATACAAGTTGAATGGAAAAGGCGATCTTCAAGTAGCGTTGGGATGCATGAACAGTGTCTGGCTTCATGTTACAACATTGAAGGTTGGTGATTCTTTCCAAGTCGAGTTCTCTTAGTAGGCATTCGGCATTTGGCGTCACCCATATCTAGGTGATAAATCATAGGGTACCTAGGTAGCACATCCATTGAGGTGAATATACAGGCCTACTTCATGATAGACAGATTCTTGTCGATTGAGACTCTTCACGTCACTCTACGTCGATGCGTAATTTCCGTCGAAAGCCTGCACTCCAATTCTTACGGAGTGGCTGAACAAGAGTCCTTTCATCGGAGAAAGAAATGGTCGTATGCTCTTCCTGGATGTTCTTGCGCGTTGACCTCCATTACATACGCGTGATCATATTTGATGGCGATGTGCCACGGAAGAAGCAGGTTGCATTGACGTATATTAGCATTGTCCCAGAGTTCCCGTATCTGTGGATATCTGTTCACAATCCACCAACGCAAGGTTGCGAAAGTATTGGGGAACCCTGGGAATAATCTACGGCTACCCTGAGCTTTCGGGTGTTCGGCATGCAATTAGAGGGCACCATCTACCGTTCCTCTAAGCTTTCCCCTGGTACCTAATTTCGCTCCATCTCGAACCTGCATATGCCGGCACAAGGGGCCCAATAACGGCCCGGTCGAGGGGTATCAGAGCAGCACCCACGGATTCCATGTGACACCCAAGGCCACTAAATTCATTAGAGTCAAAGCATCTGGCCGCCGCTTGCAGCTAGATACTGGGCTTCAAATGAAATTAAATAATGAATCATCAAACAGGCTGCCATCTTCGCATTCTGCATGGCCATGCTTCAGCTGGGGGCAGCGGCCCAAAATGCCACCTTTTGGCGGACTCTCTGGTTCGGTCGCAGACGTAGATTTCTATAAAAAGTCGCTGATCGCTACGTTGTCTATGATGGGAGCTTGGGACGGATCCCTTGGCAAGGCTGAGACGGGTTCGAGTGTACCCTTTGTGTAGCACCAACACACCATGGCTACCACCACGTTTGTAGCCGCCGCTCTTTTGTCCCTGTTCTTGGAATTCGCCGGTGCTAGTACTACAGAGACCGTGTCCTTCACCCCACCGGCCGTCACTGAGACCAATGGCCCCATCATTGCTTCCTATAGTCACAAGGCAGCGACAACGACTTTATCTGGCTATGCGAATGCAACGTCGACAAGTTCTGTCTCACCATCAGCCACTGCCATTGCCAATGGCACGCTTCCTGCCTGCAAGAATGTCCAGTATGCATTTCCAGCAGGGACTGGTGGTAACGCAACGCGAGCGGCTGCGGTGAAGGAGGCTTACCTGTACGCTTGGAATGCATACGAAGAGTATGCGTTTGGCCATGATGAGCTTCTGCCTCTGACAAAATCATACACAGACGATTGGTGTAAGAGACACCCCCCCCCCCAAGCGCCGCTCTGTTTCAGTCTCGGGGTTCTTGAGATGGTCTTGGCTCGGGCTGACTTCAAATCACGTTGCAGACGGATGGGGAGTTACGATTGTGGATGGTATTGACACTGCTATCATCATGAACTTGACAGACGTGGTTGCCAAACAACTCTCGTTCATCCCCACAATTGACTTCACAACCACAGCATCTGGGCCTGTGGAGATCTTTGATACAAATATCAGATACTTGGGAGGGCTTTTGTCTTCTTACGACCTGCTCAAGAGCGGCCTGTTTCCAGCTAGTTCGTACGATCAGTCAGACATTGATGCCTTGCTCAGCCAGGCCATCAGTCTTGCCGACAAGATCGCTTTCGGTTTCAACACACCCTCAGGAATTGCGACGGTGGATGTCAATTTCACTTCAGACACGCCCGTTGAAGGGACTTACACAGTCTCTGCCACGGATGTCACGTACAACAGCACCAACACCGCCTCCGCAGGCACTTTTCTGCTTGAATGGTATCGACTGACTGACTTGACGGGCAATACAACCTACCGAGCTCTGGTGGACCGGGGCGAGGCGCCGCTGGTGAATCCCCATCCTGCACCAGTCTACCCGGGCCTTGTGGGTACACAGTTTGATACGACGAGCGGCGAGATGCTCAATTTTGCGGGTGGCTGGCACTCTGAAGTCGACTCATTTCTAGAGTATCTTATCAAAACCTACCAGTACAAGGTCACCAACGACACCACTTTTTACAAGGACTTTTGGCTAGAAGCAACATCGAGTACCGCCAGCTACCTCGCGGTGCAGCCCTATGGATTCTCCAATTTGACTTTTATCTCCACGCTCGACGATAATGGTACTTTGACAGACTACATGGATGACTACAGTTGCTTTTCCGGTGGCAACTTCTTGCTCGGCTGCAAAGTCCTGGGTCTCTCCTCTTTGTGCGATCTTGGCATCGCCGCTGCAGATGGTTGTCACCAGACATATAACACTACTTTGACAGGTCTCGGTCCCCTTTACTGGGGATGGTACGATAGTGAGACCAACTCGCAGCCGGCGGAACCGGAGCGCGACATTGATGCTGCGACTCGGGCGTGGGCAGACGAGTTCGGTTACTTCATTGAGCCCGGTGACGAGGGCTGGTCTTCCTTTCCCGAGTCGATTGAAAGCTGGTTTTATGCGTATCGAATCACCGGAGATCCGAGATGGGCGGATTATGTGTGGGACGCGTTCCTTGCGATCAACAGCACCGCGAGGAACAGTGTGGCATTTGCTTCTGTGGGCAACGTGAACATGCCTTTTGGAGGCAGTCAAAGCAACAGCCTGGATTCGTAAGATCTCCGTCCCTTCTAAGCTCTGGCTTTTGTTTTGTTTGAATTGTACTAATTTTGCATTCAGGTTTTTCTTCGCCGAGGTTCTCAAGTATATCTACTTGACTTTCGAGGATCCAAGCGTGATCAATCTGGAGCAATTTGTCTTCAATACGGAGTCACATCCTATGCTAGTTCAGTGCGGCATAGGAGATGTTGACAACTATTAGATATCCAAAAATACACACAGGGATCAGTGCTCAATCCTTTGTACAAGCAGAAGCAAAGGTGTATTTGAAGTTGTCCCCCAACTCTAGAGTCTAGTTTGGTCTTAGCATAGGAAGCGGCATCTGGTATCCCCGAGTCGATCTGTCTACTCCAAAGCCAAGACAGCCACCATATAATTCAAAACTCAAGAAAATCCACCACGACCAGTAGATTCGGGTGTATCGAACGACTATCAATGGAAGGTCGCAGGATACACCCTTCCCGTCCCCCACAACAACCTTGGAAATGAGGGTCATTGGGGCTGAGGACTGCAAGTGAAGACGCAGTACAACGTGCCAAGATCTCTTAAAGGTGATGTTTCGTAACAAGCAACCCTACGCATGAAGAGTCCACATGGCGCCAAATTGAGATTCAGGGACACACTCACCATAATCATGCCCGAGCTAATCTTGACCTTCCGATCCAGATGATACGAGGCAGGTATTGCTCCGCAGAGCTCGAGGCGCAGCAGTCGAATACGCGCAAGACGCCCGACAAATATTTCCAGGATTAGTTTTGATATACTCTGTAATAGTTGTGCGTTGCAGAAAAGACCAATCTCCGTAGCAGAACCCCCGAAGATAATGGTTAGTCTATCCTGCTGTTGACGGGCGCAACCAAAGCAACCTAGTAAGATTGCGGCACAGACGCATCGCAACGCTGGCAAGCATGGCATTATGGAGCCTCTCGGCTTTTTTGAGTCCATTGACGAGGCCTCTCACATCTACAATGGACGCCCAACTGGTTCGTCCGGTTAGAAAGTGGATCCTTTGCGGATCAGTGCAGCAGTGCCAACAGGGCCTTAATTTCTCGGTTCGTGCCGAAGGCTGCTGAGTATCCTTGTTTGGACTTCTTCCGTGTTTCGTCGTTTCAATCAAGACGCCAATAAGATTGCCTCTGAAAGTTTGACAGCGGGGCCACGAGGCGGCGTGCCTAAGCGCTGTGTTCTCTTCATTTATTTACACTCCGCAGTGCCACGTTCTCCCCCGTTTGTCCCATCTCTTCTCCCCCCCATCCCGTCCCGTCGTCGATCGCTTCTCGTAGATCCTGTCGCTCTTTTCCCCGGTTTGGAACCCACTCGTTTGATTCACTCGTTCTTTTCTTCAGCCGGGGCAGGTCTCCAACATGTACTATTCATTTTTACTATCATTCGCACTTGTGCCCATGCTGGGTCTGGCTATCCCAACAGCCAGCACGGGCGACGGTAATCAGCACCCTGCAGCAGGGTCTCAAGCAAGATCACATATCCTAAAGAGGAACGCTGCCTCGAATAGCACTGTCAACACAAAGGAATTCGATACCGTCAACTACTTCCCCAATCCTGAAGTACACTGCTCCGGCCGGTCCCTCGACGATTCCGGCGATACCAATTGGTCCTCGGACCTGGACACCGCTGTGACAGCAACCAGCACGGACGGCCTCTATGGCTCTTGCAATGTGTATGACAACAGCGTCGACGGATATGGAAGTTTGGCATGGAGTAGTGGGACGGTCCAGGTTTACTACTGCAATCACGGCTTCTCGGCAACCTCTTGCGATGTGAACGAGTACTGGCGCGCGGATGCACTCATTGACGACTCATGTGGGTCGGATGGGGGCGGCTGGGTTACCATTTCAGACTGGAGTTTGACAATCGGCCGAGATCCAACAAACGAAGACGGCTCATTTCGCTCCGAGTGCGGTGACAGTCTCCATGGAGTCAACGAGAACTACGTTGTCGTTAATGCTACCGTTTCACGATAATCTTGGCGGGCTGGAAACAGTTTCTTTGGGTGGTGGTCGTCATTGGATGTGACTCTCTGTCGCGATCGAGGTAGAGCCTTGCAGCGAGTAGTATCAGTGAAGGAGGGCAGACGTAATCCGTCGAGAACCAAGTCAAACTGCATAATGAGCAACGACAAATAATCTTCTGTACCAAATATTACTCCCTGCATTGCTCTTGGTGCTACCGCAGGACAATCTTGCTTTAGCGATATCCTGTCATTCTAGCCCCGGGTAGAACATCGATTTGGACCAACCGTAACGGTTTGCTTGTAGGCGTTCAAGATACTCCTATTGGAGGCTATAACAGCGGAGGGTCTTGTTAAACCTGGATCGAGTTGTGTAAGCATGGTGGTACTCACTAGCTATCGTATGGTTTTCGGGCTCTTTTGCGGGCTGATGATTGCAAAGCGTACTTGTTCAGATGTTCTTGATAATGCCGGGCTCGACGTGGTCCAAAATACCCATCAACTCCTCGTACACTCGGGTTTGCAGCATCTGACCTTCTTCGCTGCGCACAAAAGCACTAGGTTCGCGAATTTCATGACTGTCCAACCATTTGCCATGTGTCTCAGGCCCAGCGGCAGCCGCGTGTACTAGCTCCCTGGAACCCATCTCAGCCGATCTGCCAAGGAGTGTGCTTGTGATCTTGATGAAAATGGACGCCGGAAATTTGTTGTCCCTGAAGAGAGCTGTGCGGCAGAACCCGGGGGTCAATGTGTTAAGAATCACAGGGCCTTTGCTGTTGCTTGTGGAGGCGGCCATGTCTTGCGCGAGCTGGCGAACAATGAAAATCTGGAGCAGCTTCGAGGTTTGATATCGGTCTGGCGGAACAGTGGTGGATTTGAAAGCGTCGAGAATCTTTGGCGATGACTTTTCATTAAAGCTTGTCTGTATGCCATTGAGCGTCAGCATACGGTCTGAACAACCACTTGACCCAGCGAGTAGGTAGACCCCAGAGTGGTTCTAGACTCCAACTTACCATAAAATGCGCATCTGACGATACAATGACCAATCTGGTCTGGGTGTTGACCTTCGAAGCTGTCTTCTTCAAGGTAGGAAGCAGCAGCAAGGCCATCAAGAAGGTAGACAGCACGTTGACCGTTATCGTGCGCTCATAGCCCTCTGCTAAGGTACCTTGGGGTGAGACCATGGCCACCGAGGCGTTCTCAACCACCACATCTAAGCGATCGAGCTTGTCCGCGCGCTTGCAAAACTCCCTAACGCTGTCGAAGCTTGCCAAATCCAATGGCCAGACCTCAACCACGCTGTGTGCCCGCGCCACCGAGCGGGAAATATCCGCTTTCGCCTTCTCGCCTCTCTCCGTGCTGCGGCATGCGAGGATGACCTTTGCCGCATTGAGACGAACGAAATGGCGGGCCGCTTCGAAACCAAGGCCGACGTTGGAACCTGTGATAATGATCGTCTTCCCCGTGAAGTCGTCTTTCGGATACGGAAGACGACGGAACTGGTTGTAGAAGAAGGTGACGATGAAGTGGCTGTATTCAATCAGTCATGGGGCCTCAACGTTCACCTCTGAGGGCGTTCAGTTCACTCACAAATCGAGAGCCATGATCAGGGTTAAAAGCCACGTAAAGGGGTTGGGCTTTGGTTCTGCGACGACATCCATGGTGATTCAATAGAAGCCTGAAGGTCTGGAATAGAAGAATATGAGTGGTGAAGCTTAATGTGTCACATGTTACATGAAGCTGGAAAAGGTAACTGTGCACAAGTTCGTGTGGCCACCGCTGATTGGGGGTTGAGCAAGAAATTTGAAACGACGTGTCCTAGCACGCGGAAGCTCGCGGACTGTGGACAAGGTCACAGCGCTAGTAGGCCGTGGTCTTCGTCACTTTAGTTAAAGGCAGGGCAGCTTCACACAAGTTCGTATTTCGCAATCCCTCATGAAAGCTATGAAGCTGACAAAGCTGTATTCTGGATATTGTTTTGTTTGGGTGGTGATCCTTTGCCTGGTGTATATCGTTGGGCTGCGTCAAGTAGGGTTCATTGGTGCGAAGCGGAATTTCGCCTGATCTGGCCCATACTATAACATCTGCAGTCAATTGATTCCCACTATAGTGGAACACTTTCTGAATAAGCTTCTAGTGGGCATGTTGAAGTAATTGAAGTAATTCCGAAGGACATGGCATTCAATTCAGGACCGCATCTTAATTTGATATCGAAAGAAATTGTTCTTTATATCACAGCGCCCAAGTCTTCGAAGCCTATGAAGATCTGGATGTTTGGCCGACCATCAAAGGTTGCTGGTCCAATCGCTGAGTCCCGATCCCAGATCCCAGTAGACCTGTCTCTAGTATATATATCCACAAAACACAACATCGCCAACGATCGTACCACACTACTCTCGCAGGAAATGCGGGATTATTTCTCCGTAGTCTAGTGGTTAGGATACAAGCTTGTCACGCTTGGGACCCGGGTTCAATTCCCGGCGGGGAAGGGTTTTTTTTCATTATTTTTACGTCTCCCGACTCTTTTACACTATATTCAATTTTTCTAGCCTTGTCAAAGAGCCTAAACGAAGTGTTATATGATTTTGTGGCCTGATGGGCTCTGCACTGTTACGGACAGACCTTGACCCTGGCTGACCAGACATGTCTCCACCACCGGACCTTGTATGTCGAGTACTTCCTGTAGTCTAGTGGTTTAGACGCAAGCTTGTCACGCTTGGGACCCACGCACTCTTGTAATACGGCATACCCTACGCCCAGCCTTAACAGAAGGACAATTCCCAGTTTAAGCATTTAAATTTGATAAATACTCGAGTCATTAGACAAGATACAGACGAAATCCTCTCTCTAAGAGTTAATAACAGTTTTTATCTGCGACATTGAACTCGGAGGCTGCAATGGACATGAGCAAAAATACTGCTTAGGTAGGTAATCTTCGATGAATTGATTTTCTTCGGCTATCTAAACATCGATGGTTTACGAAAACCTGAGTGTTATAACATGTAGAACAGTGCCTGTTTATATGAAATTAATATACGGCCCCGACTCTAATATTATACTCTTCGGAACGACTTTAAGTCATCCACCATCAGCTTAAGTAGAGAGGAATATCCATGAACACTATAATGGTAATAGATTGATTGCAAATGTGATAGTCTGATCTAGATCAGTCGAATTGCGAAAAGTTGACAGTGAACCCTATCTGACGCAGCTGCACCTAGCAAAGAAGCACCATCTAGCCAGACATTGTCCAGAGCACAGCCCTGCCAATCTTACAGCTTCCATGAGGGCTTACAAGATAATAAGTAGTCCGAAACTGCTTGATTGAAGTAAAAAAATTTACCTGGCTCCCTTAAGGAAGCAGACAGGAACCTTCGTCACGCCGTCACTCTCCTGTGTGAAGGAGTTTATCACGTTTCCAAATGGAAGAGGGTCGAGGCTGGGACTGGGAGCGAGGAAAATGAAACGCAGATGTTTTGTGATTAGCAGTTGTGCTTGATACTGACCAAATTGAGATCAATAAGAGATAATTCTATAAGTGATATCACAATGGAAAGCCGTTCCCACGGCCACTTTCGTTCCCCCACCATGACCTTCATTCGACATCAAGAACCATAATACATCTCAAACATGCTCCTTTCTTTCCTCCGAGCCATTGGTATCATCACTCTTGTCTCCATGGATGTCCTTTTCGGCGCCCGCGCCCGTGGCACCCACGTGTCTCCGGTGGTAGTCCGTCTCATCGTAGTTGATGAGGAGCGCGCCGTGCTTGTCATATCGCTGTGGCTTTTGCTTGGCAATCTTGACGACATCAAAGGCTCCCTTGAATCCGTGGCAATCCTGGAAAATCTCGTCCATCTCCTCCAAGGACCGGTAGGCCGTCTCGGGGTAGAAGAAGTAGACACATGGTACCATGAATGCGTTGATGACTGCAAAGATGATGTATGTTTGGTACCCGATATTATCGAAAGCTGGTGGTGTCACCATAACCACAAGGAACTTGAGAAATGTCAGTAGGAGAACAAAATTGAAACAATCCACATGACCCTTTGTCAAAACTCACATTGAAAATCCAATTGGCCGTTGTGGAAATAGCATTCGCCGGGGCACGAATCGCCAACGGCGTGATCTCAGCCGGGTAGAGCCAAGTCATACCCAGCCACCCGACGGCGAAGAACGAGTTGAAGACGAACAAGAAAACGGCGGCCGTAATGCCGGCGCCCTTGCTGACGTCGGAGTACTTGCTGGTAGCCGCGAGGACAACCATGGACAGCGACATGCCAACGGCGCCAAAGATCATGAGCTTGCGCCGGCCGATCCTCTCGATGGTGAAAATGGCGATCAAGGATGCAATGAAGTATTCAGTGCCGTTGAGCGCAGCGAGGAGTCGGCTAAGGAAGTTGGAGAGGCCGATGCGCACAAAGATGGTGGCTGCGTAGTAGGTGATGATACTGCTCATTGGATTAGAATTTGTCTCGAAAATTGAAAATAGGAAGCCACCCAAAGGAAAAATAGGCGGAAGGCTCCAGAGGTCTAGGCGATTTCAAATACTTACTTGATGCCAGAGATTTGTTGAAACATCTGATTGACATATCCTAGGATCGTCCGGTGCAGGTTTCGGTTGTTGTTTTTCTTGAAACAGTCAGAGAAACTGCCAGACGCCATCTCTAGCGCAGCATCTTTGACGGCTCTGAAGTCGCTTTGCACCCTGTGATCATCTTGGGGAAGATCCGACAGGGCAGACAAGACGACCAATGCCTCATCCTCTCGGCCCTTAAGAATCAGCCACCGGGGCGACTCGGGCAAACCTGGAATACCGCAGAGGACAAACAGGGCGAGGATGATCTGGAAAGCGATGGGGAATCGCCAGGCGATGGTCGAGGGTTCGAGAAACGAGAAGCCAAGATCGATCCAGTAACTCAACATGACGCCAAAGACAATCAGGGCACCCTCGATCATGACCATTTGACCTCGTTTGTGCGGTTTGGATGTCTCAGATTGCCAGATGGGTACCGTGGAGGTGTTGATTCCTGTGATTGATTGGTCAGTAAATATGATGCCGATGCAGAATATTGGACAAGCCAGCCAAAACTCACCATTTCCAAAACCTGTGATCAGCCGTGATACGATCAGCTGTGGCAGCGAGAATGAAGCGCACTGAATCGTTGCGCCAATGACCATAATTGCTGAACCCAGCATGATGGAATTTTTGCGCCCGAGCCAGTTACCCATCCATATTGTTGCCACTGCGCCGAAGAAGCAGCCTAGTGTGTACCCGCCAACGGTGATACCCTGTATATTCGAGGCCTGAGAGGACGTGTAGCCAGGAGGTGGGTTTGTCGTGTCGACTTGGGGGAAATACTGCAGAAAAGAGGGCAGAGTCAAGAGTCCGCCCATTACACCCTAGGAGCGAAGCGGACGTCAGCAGAGCTCGAAATAATGAACATGGATTCGTGTAGACTTAGATGGCGCACCTGATCATAGCCGAAAAGAGCGAAATCAGTGCCCGCTATGACAGCGATGGCAATATTCAACCTGGTGCCCCGTAGGCCGTAGAATTTTGACCCCTTCATCGTGAGGAATTGGTACAAGGAGACATTCAAGGCACAAAAAGGAGCGCAAACCGCAGTGTTGGTTGATATTCACTCCTGGAAGGGACAATGTCGTGGGACGAAAAAGTAATTTACACATTCACGGAAAGGAGGGCGAGAGTAATTTATCATCAAATCCATTTACAGCAGTTCCGAAAAGAACATCCTCGTCATTATCCCAAGCGCGCGCACACACAGGCCTGGTGCACGACCTGTTGTGCCGGGTCGGGGTATTGGACTGACTCGGCCCCTTTCCGGGTGTTTTTCTATTGTTTGCTGGCTGCCGTTGCGGGAATTTACCAAGTCAGGGTGTGGAGAAAAGCTTGACAAAGCCCATTGCTTATTTGCTACCAAGAATACTCAAGGCAAGTCTCATGATAGTGGGTCGTTTTTTGGTGAATCCCCCAGGTAAAATTTCCCCAGGCCCTCCCCCGCAAACCCCACAATCCCCGGGAACCCTGGGGCTGTGGGTGGAGATCAGATGAGGCGGGATTGCCGTTTACGGAAAGCCGTAAAGAGCCGCCATGCGCCGTCGTCCCGGGGTAGTGCCAGCTGTGACGTCACCGGGATCGCGATGAACGGGTAGAGTCCTTGGCGTTGGTCTGCGGGTTGTACACTGTCAGGGCCCAACAGCCCACGTGAGCATCTATATTTGATATGCGGCTCCACTGAATATCAAGTTCAAACGGCAGGAGGAGGTAATGTCGGTGACGCGGCATGAATGTAGTGGGTGGCTGGTCACGGAAAGAAGACACGGAATAGCCCGCAAGATTGTATGAGAAGCAGCAACAATATGTTCTTTTGTCTTTAGTAGTGATTTTGTCTATACCAAACCCCTCAACTTCCTCTCATCTGCCCGCGCACTACTTTGCCGCCGATAGTCTCCATGCCCTCAGGGGCAGGTTTTGCAGTTGCAGAACCTTTGGTCTGATGTACATCAGGAAAGTGATGAGACCAACGACAACGCAGAGAATGTTGACAGTATAGTACCCGTCACGTGTCACATCGCACGTACCGCCGCCAGCAAGACACCTCTCCTTGTCGATCTGTAATGAGCAAGAGAAAGGTTGAGTGACGAGCGGCCCCTTGAGCTCAGCTTCCATCTTAGGTTGGCCAGGATTGCAGGTAGCACTGGTGAATGAGTCGACGAGGCGAAGGACAAAATATCGAGGGAACGTGCCGCCCAAGTTGGAAACACTGCTTCTTGTCAGTTCATGTGCGTTTTCTTGTTTTTGGGTCGTGTGTGAGACTTACGTCGCAAGGAGGGTCATATAGGTGCCACCAATGACTGGATCCGAAATCTTCGCATGGAAGGCTGAAACAGCAACAAACATGATGGTGTTCATAAAGGTTGAAAAGACGTGCTCGCCAATCACCACCAACAGATACCAGAACGTGACTCCTTCGGTGGGGAAGATAATGACCACAAATTGCGCAAAGACTGCTGCCACCAAACGCCCAGCAAATCCCCAACACCAAAGGCGCATTGGCGTGTACCTCTGTGACCACACTCCGGCGTAGTAACCCAGCCCAATCTCGAAGGGAAAGTCAATCAAAACCGTCAGCGCCATGTTGTCCGTGCCGAAACCCTTATCAAGAAGCTTCAGGTTCGTGACTCCGTCGTTTGCTTGGAAGCCAATCTTTGCGATCAAATGTACGATCATAATGGTTTGGACGCTTTTCAGCTTCAGAATCCCCCACATGATCTTATAAACATCCCAGATCCCATCCTCGTTCTGAGTCTTCTCCTCTCTCTTCAAGGTGGCGAGTCCAAAAGTGACAATGATGTACAGCCATCCTGCAGCCTGTAGATAACCGCCCAAGCTGACCAATCCGTAGTCCAAAGGTTCGGCACGGAAGTATCGGTTGGCAAAGTCCTTCGAGTTGAAGGCCAGAAAGACAGTGTGAGACAGAAATTGGCCGGCAGTCAAGCCAACAGTCTGGGCTGTAGAGGCGTAGGAGACGTTGCCGGGAGTCAGAAGTGTGAGAGCCCAGCCATCAACTGCGATATCCTGAGTGGCGCACATGAGGACTAGAAAGAACCACCACCATGTGAAGTTCCACACGCTTGGACCGCCGTCCCTGCCCACAGTGGCCATCATATCCTCTACTCGAGTGCTGAGGTACAACATACCCATGCCGGACATAAGCTGGATGGGTAGAATCCAACTCTTTCTCCGACCGAGTTTGGGGGTCCAGATGGCATCTACAATAGGACTCCATAACAGCTTAAGAGAGTATGGGTACGAGGCCAGACTGAACACACCAATCTCCGTATAAGACATGTGGTTTTTCAGCAAGAATGGAACCGAGCCAAGCGCCAATCCCATGGGCACACCTTGCAGAAAGTACAATAAGACTAGAAGTCCAAAATTCCTTTGGTCATTCCGAGGCAAATCCCAGAAGCCGTGATTGTTTGGGGTGGGTGTCTTCGGGACATGTTCATCGAGGGAAAAGGATTCGCGGGACATGAGGATTTCGGTCAGGTCGCTCGAGTCTTGGTTCTTGGACGAGGCTTTCCGGCGCAGCTCCATCTTGTTCGTCTTGCCGTTGACCTTCCCGTTGGCCTTCTTGGGCAGCTCTTCCCCAGAGGTGTCCGCGGGTGTGGGCGACCCGTTCTGTTTAGGGCCTTTGGAGCGTCGAGTTCGGACCGGCATGTGTGCGTTGTGCGGATATACGTAGGCGCGCGAGTTTCACGGAAATTCCTCCACGTCGAAGAGGAGCGAAGTTTGAAAAGAAAAGTGAGGCAAGCGGTCGAGGTCGACGGACTTGATCGAGGCGGGTCGAGTCGAGTCGAGTTCGATAGGCGAAACAGAGGTATACCAAGGGTTCAGGGAGTGAATGAGAGACCTCGAGAAACCTTGTGATGAAGACTCTAATTTTGGAAGCAGAGATATCGACAATGACAGGAGATTTGAACTAGGAAAGGGACTCGTTGGCCTCTTCAAAAACGACGAGATGGGCGCAGTAGCTGGGTGAGGTCGGAGCCTAGAAATTCGAGGGTCTTCGTAGCGAAACGTCGCCCTCCCAAATTGGCCCGAGCGCCACTCACTGCGGCTACGGTGGCCTTATTAGCAGCTTAGCTCCAACAGCGCTAATGAAACATCTGAATGACTTGGGTTTCGTACCTAGCTTCAGAAGCTCGAGTCAGGGGCCTAGCTAGAAGTTGACTGAGGCATCTTGACCTTAAACCCATGAAGAGTAAATGAGTCCAGGATCTGCCAAAGAGCGAAGATATTGTTTCTCAAAGATACGTCCGCAGGTCCCTGTGTTGAGCCCGTGCGATCCCTTGCTGCAATCTGGAATGCCGCTCAATACCGGGCCTTGCGGGCCTTGATCCCAGTCAAGCTAGGGCGTCTAATATTACGTAAGGCCTGACAACACACCCCTGTCGCGAACCAGTCAATACAACTTCATCTCCAGGACGCGGCCACTTAAACGCGTCACAATACACAACTTACCATATCGCAAAGATGACATCAGAAGCCGATTTAGACGAAGACATCGCCAATCTCAAGGCCAGAGGTAGCTCAATCCTGCCCTCCGATTGGCAAGATAATTTACTGACATCGTTTCACAGTGGAAACGCTCAAAGGCCAAATCCAGATCCAGCTGAACGGGCTGCTCTCCACAAAATCGGCCCGCGATGCTATTCGGTCGGAAGACTCTACTGGTTCCCTGAATGATCGTTTGGAAAAGCAACAAGCCTACAGCCAACGATGTACCTACCGTGTCTGCGCCGGCATCACCACCTTTCGCGTCCGCGACCCTGACCCGAACGCTGTAAACAACGGCACCGTCCTGGGCATTCGCATCGAGGTCATGACGCGATCCAAATTCATCCGGCCGTACTTTGTCTTTTTGAACCATCCGTACACCGGTTCAAAATACAAGGAGCGGTTTTGGCGCGTCCACCGCCACACTGTCCCACCGTGTATCCCGCTCAACGGACTTGCCACTCGATACCTGCCGGCGCCAAAGTCAACCGCCAACAGCGTTGAGGATGTGGAGGGAGGAAGGCCTGAGAAGCGTCAGGATCTCCCTCGTTTTGTACGCACGCTCCGCCGCGAGATAGTGCGATACCACAACCGTCTCGCTGTCATGGCGGACATGCGTAAAACGCTCGGCTTGGATGGCAAGAGGAAGGACGCGAAGGAGCTTGCAGAGAGATGCCCCATATATGCCATTAGTGCAGCAGATAATGAGGCCAAGCAAATCAGGATCGACTGGAAGGATGGCCGTTCTGGCCGATTGGTATTAAATGATGATGGAGAGGTGGTCAAGGCGGCTGTGTTCGGGGACAGGGGTCGCGATCGTGAAGTGACGCGTGAGCTTCTCAGCAGCGGTGGCCGCTTGGAGGATGTCGCAAAGAGGCTTGCAGCTGTGTGAAGATGCTTATTTCTCGAAGTCTGCATCATCTTGACTCAGTCATACCACACGACATAGAGCGGAGGCCTGCAGACGGGAGCCAGAAGAATACCTAATGCTGGATAACTCACCTCACAACGCTAGGCATCCAATTCTTTTGCCTATCTACACAGAGCAGCCTAGAGTTTTTGAGAGGCTTTTCAAGGCAGATCCACAGGTCAGTATCTTGTGCCTGACGGCTTACAAATGCTGGTACGTTTTTTCCCTTGAGCGAGTTTTCAGACCGACGCGCTCTAATTCTGTGTGCGCAGAGTCACGCGCCCCACCACAACGACAAGATTTCTCACATCACATGAAGATTTCGCCGACTTGCAAACTCTTTGAGCTCTGAGATATCATGACCGGAGTACGCACCCCAGTTCTTGCATACATTGACTAAAGCTTACGACGGGCTTATCATGTCGAAGGTCTTTCAGGCACCATCGTCGATAGGCAAAGAGCGAGAAATTTGAATAAGCTATTGTCGCATACCCGAGGTACTTTAACCCAACTAAACGAATTACAAAAACTATTTGTTGTCGGATCAACTGCATTTTTCGTCCGGTGTTTGGTACCTTGCACGTCGCCAACGGGACCCCATCTTCATCTCGAGTAGTAATAGCGGACCGCAGGCAGCACTCAATAGTCCAAACGTCGTAAAACACCACCCGACACCCATGTGATCGATCATGATATCGAGGACACCCAAAGCCGTAGCAGCCAGTGCGCATCTCACGATGTTGGCCGACGCTGCCGCTGTAGAGGAGTTGTTAGGATTCAAGTCCGTGAGCAAAGTTCCGAGTGCCTATCATCTTGGTCATCAGACTATCATCCAAAAGTGCAGGTAGTATGTGATATCTGAATAAAGGGTTCAGGCCCACCGAAAACAGTCCTGTGGTAGTGAATCCCAGTGTGGCCTGCAGAATCAGGGGGATTGACACGTGCTGAACATGGCATCAGCGGATATCAGAGACATAAGTGGAATTGGCCTGTAAAACCCAGCTCAGAGCTTGGGAACATACCACGCGGTATTCGACGGCCCAGCCGTAGCCAACAGTAGCAATAATCGCAAAGAAGACGAGATACAGCGCACTCTTAAGTCTGGCCTCCTCCAATGGAAAGGTATACTTCCTGTCCTCGAGGCCTGGGCTTGGGGAATTCCTGAGTTCTGACTTGGCGATTCTCGCATAATCGTAATCTAGCAACCTCCCTGTTCCCGAATTAGTGACCGAGCATATTGAGCACGATTTGAAAGAGAAAAGGATAAAACATGCCCCATATGAGGAGACTCGCTAGACAAGCCGCACCAAATGGCAAGTATATCAGCCCTGCTTCAAGCTCATTGTATCCATATATGTCCATGAATAGCGACGACAAAGAAGCCTGTACGCAACAGTAAATCATGTAGTATATGCCGTTGGTCAGCAGTACGATCGCAACATTCGGCACAATAAGAAGCTTGAGTGAGGCCAATGGATTTGGCAGAGACAGTTTGGACCGTCGAGGTTGCTCATGCGCCTCAGACCGGGGCCGGGTGTCTCTCCGACCTTTAAGTAATGACCAAAGTGTTCTGTCAATACCATAAGCTGGACCGGCCCCATTGCCAACCCGGTGACGCGCAGTTTCTGGAAGGGTCAGTAGAATAAGAAGAAGGCAGAAGCCGCCGAGGATCGAGAGGAACCAAAATATCCATCTCCAACCCAGTGATGATGCTAATGCCCCTCCAATCACTGGACCTAGAGGCGGTGCAATATTCGGTCTGCACAAATGACTTGTGGTCAGTGCAAGAGCGCATTGCATCCATCTTGTTAACAAGGTGATCATACCCTAGAAGCATAATGCTCACGTACGAACCCCGATCAGCCTGGGTCGTGATATCTGAGATGACCCCGTATCCCAATGAAATCGTACCTGTTCTTGTCAATTGACCGAAAAGTAAGAATCCGTGTAGCACTTCCATCTGGACCATACCTGAGCTCCCAGCACTCTGTAACATCCGCAATACCAAAAGAGCTGGGAAGCTATTATGTAAGGCAAGCCCGATATTTGCAACGAGGTAAATGGACAAAGCTATCATGTAGATTCGCCGCCGTCCCAAGCCATCGGCTGCGTTGCCAATCAAAGTTGGGGCGATGCCGGAGACAATCATGTATGTTGTGATGGCTAAGTTGACCAGACCAACGCTGACCTTTAGGCCGGCCGATATCGATTCGATGGCTGGGTAGAATATAAAGCTACTCATCGGCGAGAAAAATCCTGCGAATGCGGTAAGAAAGATGATCCATCGCTTTTGCCATGTACTGAATGTCGAGAAAGCCTCTGCATCGTTGGCATCTGATGCTCCGGCAGAATTGTGCGGTTCGACATTGGTGCTTTGTTTGTCGTGATCACAAAATCCGTTAGTAGAGGGCTGTAAAGTTGTCATCTCGCAGAGTCGGGCAGTAAAGTAAAGATGGATGATGCACTTGAAACTTAGCAGACAGTCTTCGGAATTTTGCAAGACAGGTAGAAGTACCTAGCCGCCTGGGCCTCATATCTCCAGAGCGCAGCCGGTTTATTGTTAGAACGAGGCAACCACGGATTTCCCCGCATTTCTGTTGGTTCCAACGACTTAGACAGAAAGTATGTCTCGGGCTTGCTACAATGGATCTTGTGCTTCAAGTTGACCTCAAGACTCAACTGAATTCCCTGAGTAGCTCGTTAGACGGCTGTCTGCCGTTGGACGAAGCCATCCACGATGGTATGCACAGCATTTGCGTTGGGCTCCTGTTCCCTGTCTAGGTATCTATCCACCTGCTGTCTTCTGATCTGACAAACAACCCCAGTTCTTCCAACAGGCACGGTCGTAAAATCTGTGTACAGTCACGGAGCATCCGCCTGGTCTTTTACATGCAAAATCGAAACAGAGGACGAAACCGGCAAGGCTGCTGCATACTTCGCCAAGGTATCACAAAACGGCTTCCTACTACCAACACATCATTGCGCACAAGCGCGAAGTGGCTGCACTCTTTTTCTCTCTCTCTTCTTGCTTTTACTGACATTCAAACAAGTACGTTGCAGGCGAATTAGGCCGACGCCAGCTCGAGGGCGAGTTCACCGGCATGACGGAGCTTTACAGACTCGCCCCGGAACTCGTTATCAGACCCATCGCATGGGGTGCGTTGAAAAACGTGAAACCCGCAAGCTATTTCCTCTTGATGGAGTTCAGGAACCTTGCCGATGGTTTGCCGAACCCGTATAAGCTGGGTGCAAGGCTCGCAGAGATGCACCGGAAGAGCAAATCCCCCACCGGCATGTTTGGCTTCGGTATTCAGACATATGACGGGGCTCGGCTGCAGTCTGTTTCTTGGGACCCGAGCTGGGCCTCCTTTTTCTCGAAGTTGCTAGGTGAGGCGTACCGGCAAGATACAGAGACGAATGGCGTCTGGCCCGAGATGGAGCTTATTTTCACACGAGTGCAATCCCAACTGATTCCGCGGTTGATTGGGGCAGTAGAGAAGGAAGGTATTGAGCCGTGCTTGATACATGGGGATCTCTGGGATGGTAATGTGGCGACTGATACGGATACGGGCGACCCAGTGATATTCGACTGCGGAGTGTACTACGCCCACAACGAGATGGAGGTCGCCATCTGGCGGGCAGAACGACACGAGCTTCGGGAGAAAGTATTCAGACGAGAGTATCTGCGAAACTTCGAAGCCAGTGAGCCGAAAGAAGAGTGGGATGACAGGAATCGACTCTACAGTGCAAAGACCAATTTCATGCACTCTGCCTGCTACGCAGGATCGCCTGCTCGACAACTGTAAGTTCTGATCTCGAACACCGAGCAGCAAGCGACAACTCACTCACCCTGGAACCCAGTGTATTCAACGATTTTCTATACCTAATAAAGAAATATGTTCCTTGGGATAATGGCTCGACGGAGTGGAAGCATATTCGTAGCCAGCAGAAGACGGGAATTACGAGCAGCGACAGCGAATGAAGGCATTTCTTGGCGATTTTGATACGATAGGCCTCGTGGCGCAGGAACCTAACGATGGCGAAGGCTGAAATTCTGGCGTTGATGGAATTGGAAGCCTTCAGCTGTACGTATCAATGAGAGATATCATGCATTTTACAATGACGAGATGGAAGACGCGAGTAAAGCTGCCTTCCCTAGAATCCGCGACGAGGAGGCCTCGCTGTTGTTGGATCTTATTTCTCGCATATTTGTGTATGATGCAGCCAGTCGGCCCACTGCGGAAGAAATGGCTGCGCACCCTTGGTTCCAGCCCCAAGATCAGATGGACATGACAAGGTAGCTCTAGAACGGAAAAGTTCTCCTCCAGGGCTTCTAGACGAGCACAATGAGAGGCGAGCAGGAAACGAAATGTATTGTTTAAGGCAACCTTGATAACAGGACGCTTCACTGGTCTTATTTTGAGCAACGCATTACGGGCCTAAGCGCAAAATTGACAAGGAAAAGGCGAGTAAACGGAGGCATTCTTATTTACATATCGCTGTATGCCCAGAGCCCTAGAATGTCATGCAACCATAGTATTCTATAGATGCAAAGAGGTAAGCGAGTCGCACGGTGAATCAAACGGATTTTTAGATTACTTGATTGCTTGCAAGTGAATAGGGCGAACACCAGGACGTAGTGAAGGAATACTCCACGTCCGATTGATAAACCTAAGGGCTCTATCTTATCTAATTATGACGATTGAGGCCAACATAATGCGATTATCAATCATAGTCATCCCCATAGTGCCGCCTGCGTTTTACCTCGGACGTTAGTCTATATGAGCCAGAACGCGGAGAGACTGATACCTGCGAAAGATGGCGTTCCATCTCATAATTACCCATATCGTCTTCCACGCTAATGTTGTCTGCAGAAAGACTCAACACCCTGTCCGGGTGTTTGTCCTCCATCGTAAGCAAATCTGTCACCTCTGGGGCGCAGAGAGCCGAACTTGTCAGCATCACCTTGAAGATAGCCGGCAATTTGCCGTCTTGAACAGTCTCATGAAGGTATTCCAGGACTGTCATCAGATCCAACGACCACTCTTCGCTGTCAAATAGCGTGATGGAGTCAATGATACAGAAGACTTGAGTACCCGCCTGGAATTGGTCAAGAAGCGACTGCAGTGTTTGGCAGAGTATCTCCAAGTCTTGGTCCTCGATGGCTTGAACAATAGCGCGGTCGTCGAGGAAGTCCAGACTCAGATGGCCATCTCGCCGAAGGTGCATGAATACCTGCATGATAAGAGATCGAACAAGTCCCGTTGGTCCTGGGTTTGGATCCTGTGGGTGGACATGCAGGCCGCAGAAGAAATGGACGACGACGTCCTCGCGTCGAAGATTCATTAAACTCGTGACAAGCGTGGCGCAAAACAGTGACACGGCGGTGATCTTCTCCATGCCTGAGGTTGGCAGATCGGCAAGGACAAGAAGGAGGTCAGGGTAAGAACCTTTCATCCAGGCTAGGAATCGGCCTTGCTGGAGTAGGGATTGCACACGGCTCTGCGTCTTGGAGTCGAAGTCGCCTCGATACATGGAAATCTCTTTCCAATCACTGATTGGCTGGGCTATGAGACCCTCGACGTCGGGTATTCCATCTTCGTTGGGGACTGGATCTGCAATGGCTTCACAGAAGTGCCGCTCATTGATGACTGCTCTTCTACGCCTGGGAGGACATCTCGGTCCGAGGTCGGTGAGATCTTGAATAGAAATGTCCTCTGGGTTTTGTTTTCGAGGTCAGCAATGATTTGACCACATTGTAACACAAGTTGAGCTTACTTTTCTGTGAGATCAGAGCGTCCATCAACGTATTCAACCATTCCGCTGCTGGTCCATCTGGGGCTGCATCGAGACAAGACTGTTTCTCAGTCCACGCCTGCATGCTCTCGAGCATGGCTGAGAACCTGTCCATTTTTTCGCCTTGTTCTTTGACAACTGAGCTGACATTGTGGAGCTCGCCTCTCTGGACGTCCATTTGACTATCCAGATGGCTAAGTCCCTGGCTCACGTAGATGGCCGTGTACTTGGTTGTTTTGTCTATTGTCTCTATAGACTGATCTCGAGCAATGTCCATGGCGGCCTTCAGTCTCTGGGTCTTTTCTGCCAAGAGCTGAAGAACGGAGCTGACGTCAGGTCGTTTCGTCCTCTGCGTCAGCTTTTTCCTCAATCCTCGCCCTGACCACGCATGAGTTTGTAGTTCGAAAATCGGTCGAATCTGCGTACGGTGTTGGCTTACAGAAATGCTCCTCTCTAGCAGTCAGAATGATCATGTCATTTACTGAGTCGACGATAGCCTGTTGCAGCTCGTCCAGAGCAATGGCCACTCCCGTATGTGATCGGAAGCTTCCTTTCAAAGGGCTAGCAGAGGTCATGGCGGTGTGGATGTCCTCAAAAGCCTGAGCTATCTTCTTCCGCTTGTCTACCGACCTCGCAGCCAGCTGGGACGAGTCTTGTTAGCTAATGCGGAGCTACTTTGGCTCAGGTAGTGGAGGTTAACCTTGAATATCACCGCAACCGCCGTCTTCACGACTGCCAATCCATATTCGTTCGGTATAACTTCACTCCACGCATCGACAACCTCGGATGCGTTGCCGATTCCGTGCCAGATTCGATGCCATATTTCTTTCCCCTGCTTATCGTAATCTTTCTCAGCAGTAAGGACCTTGTCGGTGAGTTCGTCCCATCCCTCACACGTCGTGGCAATAGGCGTATAAAGACCAAGGACGTCTGGTAGGGCTGCTTCCAAGGCTGACAACAAGCTCTTTAATTGTCTATAACCAATTGTTACCATTGCATTCCTCTCAATGGCACACCGTAGCTACTCACCTTTGCGTTGCTGGCTTGGCAGAGACAAATCGTCCTTGTTCTGAGTTGTATGGAGGTGGATCTGGAACAATTTGACGAATCTCTTTGGCCTCGTGAGACTGAATAAACTCTGCTGTGACAGCTTTCTCAGCCGGGCCAGGCCTCTTCCAATCCAAGGTGGCTGCTATCACGCTCTGGTTTGTCGAAGCCATGGTATCTACAACAAGACACAAGGCTGGACCCGCACTCTCCAAGGTCAGTGTGAAAAGGTATTGGGCCGATGTTTACAGACCTCCCGCCCACAGGCTGACGTGGTCGGTAAACGACGTGCCAGTAAGTTCCCTAGCAGATGAATATACAAGTTTCGTGCCAGTGGGGCTGACAAGACAGCAACACTGGCGTTCTTGTTCGGGTTTATTCAGTTGTTTTGCCATACACGTTGTCTTGCAAGCTGGAGGGAGGCACAGATGCTCAGTGGTGTGTAGGCCAGACAGCTGTGTCAGGCATCCCATTCCGTCTGCCAGGGAGGTCACTCCTGACTCCACCTCGAGTGCATAATAATGCAATGGAGACAGGGGAACGTGATTGTGCTGTGTCCGTGAATATACACTGCTGCCTAGTTATGGAGTAAGCAAGCCGTGCAGCACTAATGACAGCTGCAGCGCATTGTAGGGTTCTAAGTGGAGCGCCACATGGGATGCTGACAGCTTGCCCATCCACCGACGCTGCCCTAAGGTATGTGTAATCGCACCTTTTACTGCCCATTAAAGACACGTCAGCTGAGCTGCAAAGGCATTGCTACTAATGCACGAGTCGTTGGAGGATGGCTTAATGGACCGCAAGGATTTGGTGGCCTGATTTTGTGCATGCTCACAGTCCTGGCTACCTAAGTTCTCAGCCCTCCCAAACGACCGTTGCTTGAGAACCTTCCGGTCTAGGATCTTGGTAGGCACCAGGATATAATTCGACCAGCGGTGCGCACCTTTCAACTTGACTCGGTACAGTCGGGGTCGAAACTTCAAATTCAAGATCCTTACAATCTCAGCCGGTCATCATTCTTCCTGTCACTATCTCCGTAGTCGACCTTCTTTACGCGTTGACAATGGAATTTGAAAAGCCCATTGGCGCGAATGCTGTGCCAGTATATGGCACACAAGTTATCTCCAGCCAATCAGAAAAAACACGGCCGACCAGCAACTCAGAGACGATGGGCAGCAATGGGATTAGCAGCGGCAATATCGACAGCTGCCAGTCTCACTCAGGACCTATTCCAACGCTCACCACTGATGACGAGGAGGATAACCAGACAGAAATGGAAGATGCCGCCCGTGAGACTGATGACAATCAGGAGGAGTCAAAGTCTGCTCAAGGCGATGTTTCTGTCGACGAGGACACACATAGTGAGAAGAGCGAAGACGAGGATTGGGATGAATGGCTCAAGAATCAGCCCAAGAAGACTAACATAAAGTGGAACAACTTTGAGGGTTTCATAAACCGCTTCGATCGTGATGAGGGGTTTGACATCATCGAAGTTCTCGTGGGACATCCGGACCACATGAGCAAAGAAGTATCTCAAGAAAGACTGAGACGACGCCGCAGTAGGCAGGACACATCGCGAGGAAAGCATACGAGCGACACCGACTCTAGATTCATCCACCGAGTGAGGATTCAGTCTTCAGCTGTGCTCGGCGTTTTGAGTCGTCTGACAGCTCAAGACGATTGGAGCATTGATGAACCGCGCACCTTTTTACGACCATTTCAGACATTCTTCTATTCTTTTCCCCTTGCAAAGCAATGTCTGGAAATCCTAGAACGTAGGACCAACGAGAAGCAAAGTAACGACCAGGATGTAGGGCTCTACCCAGGGTCCTTGCCGAGAAGGGGGACTGCCATGGTCCCGACAGATCCCCATGAAAATCCGCTGCACAAGCTGAGCATGCCATCAGACGTGGACTTGGAAGAGATCGTCTTCGGGATTACCGACCTGAAGTCCGGGTTGGAACACATGAAACTCTACGTCGACTTTGTTGAACAATACATTATACCGATGTGGAGCGAGGCTGCAGGAAGCACCAAGCAAAAAGTGCGTTTCTCGGACTTGCCAATGTATTTCAGACCGGGTGATATCCTGTACGAGCCGCAAAAAACCGGCGAGGATAAGGACAAGGCTGGTAAAGCTGGGTCCGATTATTCCAAGACCGGGAGCCTCGCTGTCTTTCAAAATTACTGGAAACTTTGTTTCGTGACCGTGGACGAATTTGACGTAGATCCATTGAATGATATTGGGTCAGAAATCAAGAAGCGGGAGCTCACTTTGCACTCATTTCATGTCGACTATGACGGGGAGAGGTATGGACCCATGGACAGCAAGGCGACCATCACGGGTTACGAAGGTGAAAAGGACATCCGCAGCTTATTCATGTATCCATTGCGGTTTGAAACCGATTCGGCGGATACCCGAACTGAATTGGTAAAGCGGGCTGAGAGATTTCTCTTCTACATCAAGGAGAGGCATCTGTATTATGATGGGTGGACGTTGATTCATAATACTTACTCTGCAGACGCCACCAAAGATGAGAAGAAGCAAGGCGTCGAGCATATCGAAGGGGAAATCATCATCGACTTCAAAGAAGGTTTCCAGTCGGACGCCGAGTTCACCAAGCCTGTTCTTGACTGCCCAGCCGAACCTAAGGGACAAAGCGATTGGGGGAGGGACTACTTTGACGAAACCAGATGGTGGTCCGATAGAGCACGCTCAGGGCTGTTGGGGAGTCGGAGCGAGATTATACAGAGAAGTGAGCGCTTTGATGTGCTCCAATATACGCGCATGAAGCAGAAAGACAAAGTTCTCAGCGCCTTCGAGGAGAAAGACAGAGTGACCGAATTCGGTAAGTTCCCTTCCTATCAAAGCCTCAGAGACATAGTGCGCCATGCGGTCGAGCATACCCGACGAAAGATTCAAAAGGCATCAATTATCATATAGATTATGGACTATGGGCGGACCAAGTGGTCCAGAAGGGTGACACGGCAGCGCAATCGCAAGAGGCAACGACTCCCTGGGCACAATGCTGCAGGAACAACGGCCACACTGCTTTAACAATGAACGGAGATGCGCCAATACTCAACTAACTGGTTCAAAGATCAGGATCATATGCTTCTCTTTCCCCAACGCCTCATCGCCTACTCCTTCCGAGCCCGCAAATTCTTCGTTGCCAACGTCGATTCCATAAGCAAGATCTCGGCACCCAAAAATCCTTTCAGGGATCTGAAGATAGAAGTGGAACACAAACGTATTTTGAAGAGTCTTGTCGGGACCCACTTCCAGAAACAAGACATCCGTCGAGAAAATAAAGATGTCATCTTGGATCAGGACTTTATTCGTGGGAAGGGCTCGGGACTCGTAATTCTTTTGCACGGGGTTCCTGGCGTGGGAAAAACGACTACCGCCGAGGCTGTGGCGTTGAACAACAGCAAGCCGCTGTTCGCGCTTACTTCTGGAGATCTGGGGTCGACGCCGAGAGACGTAGAGAAAGCGCTCCGAGAAACGTTCCGCCTGGCTACGCTGTGGGATTGTGTGCTACTATTGGATGAGGCTGATCTGTTTCTTGCGAAGAGGGATGTGGGAGATATGGAACGAAACTCGCTCGTCTCTGGTGAGTGTTTGGCGCCAGCCTTGATCAAAAAAGAACTCAGTACTAATTGTGTGTGGAGTGTTTCTTCGAGTGCTCGACTACTACGACGGCGTCTTGTTCTTGACGACAAATCGCGTTGGCACCGTGGACGAGGCTTTCCGTTCTAGGATCCACCTTACGCTTTATTATCCACCACTGAAGAAAAGACAGGCAATCGAAATATTCAAGGTCAATATACGCAGGGTCCAAGAGATTGAGAAATCCAAGGCTACTATGAATGAGAGCCGAGAAGGTGCTGGCCCACAAATACCTCCCATCGAGATCGACGAGCATAGCATCCTCAACTTCGCCACACAACACTGGGAAATTACACCCAAAAGTCGACGAGTAAGTCGAATAGCTGTTCTAGCCATTATGATTCTACTGACCCAATGTTTACTAGTGGAATGGTCGACAAATTCGCAACGCGTTCCAGGTTGCCTATTCCCTGGTGCACTACAACCAAGTTAACCCAACCGCACCTCAATACGACGACTACGACGATGAATATGACGATGAAGAAATGTATGAAGAGGATGATGAAGACGAACACGAAGCTTTTCCAAAAGTAAAGACAGTAGATGGGACAACAGTTGCTTCTCCCGGCCACCCGCAGGAGCCCCGAGCCAAACTCGATAGCTACCAGTTCGAAATCGTCGCGCAGTCCATCCGCCGCTTCGACAAATATCTCGAGTTCACGCGCGGACGAGACTCAGAATATGCGAAGAACAAGAACCTGCGTAGGGATGATTTCTCGGAGGATGAATTCGAAGATAGGTCTCCAAGAGGCAGCGGGCGTTTCCTCGATCCACGATCACCACGACCAGATCCCCGCAGAGGTCCGGGTCGGTCGCCTGCGCCTCCGGGATACTTGGCGCCCACCTCTGGGCGTGACGAGAACTTGCATCGTGATCCTACCGGCGAGAGGCGCGAGAGGCCGAGAGGCGATGCACGGACTCCGGAGCCGAATGACTTCGAGGACGACTACGTGGAGGAGACATCAATCAACCGACGGAGACGAGGAGGGGCTCTGGAGGGAGCCGCTCTCCGGAGCAGGCAGCGTGCATACGAGGACGATTACGGGTACTCAGGTCAAGGCAGATACCGGTAGCTGTGAAGGAGAGGGAGGCTACTAATTCTGACACCGTCCATCCAATAAGTTTTCTCACGCCCTCCTATGCCTTAACGCCGCCCATGTTTATTGGAAGGGTCAAGATGTAGAAGTATGGACAATCTATCTCTACAACGCAACCAACTGTTTAAAAAGATTACAAACAATCTCAAAATGAGTGTAACAACTCTAGTGTAGTATGCAATATGTGCTGTTTATAGCTTCATTTCCCGCCTGCGAAAAGGAATCTGACCCCAGCGCGAGTTTGAAAGCCCCATGAGCCCTCGACCCCGACTAGCTCGCGATCGGCAGGAGTCTCAGTGTTGTCATTCGAATCCGAAGAGGTCCGTCGGGCCCGCCCATTGCTCCTGTCTACAGTTTCTGTTGTCGTGAGGAAGCAGTCCGACGCAATTCGACAGTTAAAATGCTAACAAGGCTGTCAGCCACTGATATCCGCAAAGGACTTTAGCTCTGGTTGTGACTCTGGCTCAGGGGCATGGACCAGAGATCGGAGGCGGCTAGCCTCTGCCACGAGGCTCTCCTCCTCAAACTCCTCCTCGGTCATGGCCAGAAACCACTGGAGTCGGGCGGCGCGGGGGAGAGGTGGCATTAATGACGGTGGCGGCGAGGGTTGGCGGCAGGTATTGCCCTTGGAGTTGTACGCGCACGAAGCGCAGCCGGCGAAGACGGGAAGGGTATGGTTGGGCTTGGTTGACGCGTGCGAGCACGCCGCAAAGATGCCGTTATCCATCTCGCAATTGTTGCACGGTATATTATTGACGAGGTTAGCGGCCTACGCTAACGTTACCTTTAGCCGCTGGTTCTTGCGGCTGGCACCGCTAGCATAGAGGAATCTTTTATAGGCGTGTAGGGCTAACGCATCGTTAGCAGTAGGCAAAACTGTAAGGAAGTTAATGTCGGGGTTGCCGATAAGTTTACCGCCGGGAAAGGCGGCGCGAATAGCCTTAAGGGCCCTAGCCACGTCCCAGGTTGTCGTTATTGTCGGTGGTGATGGTGGTGGCGGCGGCGGCGATGATGGTGGAGGAGGAGAGGATGTGCAGGGCTGGGGAGAGCCAGGAAGGACGTCTGGTACGTCATAAATTGAAGCCATCGTGGGTAGGATTCATGATGGCGGGAATTTTGATTGAAAAAAAAGGAAGGAAGGCAAACGTGTGGTGGTGGTGAGAAGGCGTATACGTTAGTCTGTGTACGCTGAGTGACCCCCTGGCGAGATCGCCAAGATGATGAACGATTATCAGCTCTGATGCTCTTTGACTGTCACGAATGCTCACTGATGATCACTGAACTTCTGTGATGGCTCTCTCTTGTTGTGTCTGTCTAAAGTAAAAATGAGCAGGTAGGGAGCGGGAACGATGGTCTGTAAACAAACCATGGTTGAGCACCCAGTGGCTCTTTCCCTCCCTACAAGGCCTAATAAGATCGCGAGAAGGCGTACACAGTTTATTGTGTACGCCTATCTAAGATGCTGATGACATCGCCTGTGGTCCTCTGTAGTCTAAAAATGTGATTATGTATTAAATAAATTAGCACTGCAAGCATTCTGTTTGATGCGACCGTGTCAAGAGAATCTCCACACAGCTCTGTACAATTAAGCTGACTACAAAACAGCAGCTACCATGGCACCGAAAACACCAAAGACACCAACAGCGGCAGGGCCATTGAAAGGCGCGCCAGCTGTCACAAACGTGCTGGTCGGCGTTGGTCGACCTGTGGTGGGAGTTGCGCTTGTCACAATCGTGGTGGGGCGACCGGTGCTTGTCGGTCTCACGGTGCTCACAGGGGGAGACGACGGCAGTGCTGAGCTGGTTGGCTTGGGGGGAGACGACGGTAGTGCTGAGCTGGTTGGCTTAGGCGGCGGCGGGGGCAACGCTGAGCTTGTCGGCTTGGAAGGCGACGACGGCAGCGCTGAGCTGGTCGGCTTGGGTGGTTGTGAAGGCTTTGGCGGAACAGATGGCGGCGGCTGTGAGGGACAAGGAGGGCATTTCTGACACGGATTTGAAGGCGGGCACTTGGGTGGCTCTGGTTTCCCCCAGTCTCCATTTGCTCCAGCGTTTGCTGATGCTGCGTCGTCACGCTTCCATCCACCTCCTTTGCCACCATCTGGGCATTTGCATTTGTCTCCTCCGCCGTGACCCCAGTCCTCAGTAGCCACGTCGCGTTTGTAGTAGCCCGGGGGGCATTTGCCGCCGCCGGGCTGGCCCCAGTTCCCAGTATCTTCAGTCCGCTTACACTGGTCTCCACCACCTCCTCCCCAATTGGCGACCGCCGGTATATCAGTGGCCGCTTGTGAGACGACGACACTAGCGAACAAAAGGTTGAGTGCAATGGAACACGGTCTCATCTTGGCTGTGTGGTAATGAACAACCAAGACTGTGGGGAATGTATAGCAGATTAGAGCTAGTTATCTGTTCTTATAGAACAGCAGCTGCACTTAAAGCGAGAGACTAAGTAGTGTAGAAGGATGGAACGGAACGGAGTGGGAATTGTCGCAAGAGGAACACCCTCTATTTGAATACGTACTTGAACGTGAAGTGTTGGTGTAGGACATGCCACACCCCGGAGCAAGCCATGGTAAAGAATATACCAAGAATCAATCTCGTATAGTTTTGAGGCTGGCGGTGCAAATTCTTTGAGACCTCATCCATCCCCTACCTGCCTGGGTAGTAGCCAGGTCAGTAATCGTGATCAGGGGGACCTAGTCTATCAAAAATAGATGGCTGTACTCTGAGGTGTGGGATGGCATATAAGTGTGGTAGAGAGGCACTGCATAGCTCCGCCAGATTCACACGTGAAACCAGCATGATTATAGTTTACCTAGGTATATGTCGCCATTATACTATGTACCTTTCATCCGATGTAGCTGGGGCGATTTGCTCTACTATGTACATCCAAGCCCCTCCTCACCTGCGGGATCTCTGTGGGTGCACTTGACCAATGGAAGTGCTCTTGGTCAATGCTGCAAACAAGAATGACCGTGAAATACCTGATCTGGCGGATTCTGGCCCTAAACACGGAAGACTTCCTAATATGACCTAGGTATAGCGGACTCTATATCGGCAGTCCCTACTAGGCGATTGGCTTACCTAGTTGTACATACGCAATTGACTCAAAGTATGCTCTGGTCCTCTTCGGACCGCACGTGGATCATAATTCTTCTAGATTCTGGAAGGTGACGTCGATATTGACTCTCATCCTAATCATAAGATGGGAAATCTTGAATTGACGCCCTCCAGAGACTCTGGATGCTTCCATAGAGATGCGCTTCTTTTGATACCAGCACACCCTGCAACTCAACTCCACCCAGCGTGTGCATCAGTGGCCAGCCAGGAGGTAGTCTTCACAAAAGCTTAGCCTACCTCAGCCATGTCGTAATTGTGACCGTTTTCCAACGCCTGTGTGTGCCGCTGAGGAGTGTGCAACCAGACTTTGAGAGTTCTCACCGCAGGACGAACCGGGCACAGACGTGCAGTAAATGAGTTAGGACCACTGATCAGGGGGAACCGTTTCCACTGACGCGATATTGACCAATTATGTTGCTGTGGTGGGAGCTTGGTAGACCAGCCGGGTCTTTGGGTGAATCTTGTTACGCACAGCCTCTCGTCACAGGTTTTGCGAACTTTAAAACATCGGACGGCTGCCTCTGTCAGGGGCCATTTCACATCGAAGGAGGCTCTGTGGCTTGCCTAGCTCGGCCGCACTACAGCTTTGTGGGAAAGGTGACTCCTTAGCCTGCAAGGATGTTATTATGCTTAAACCTTAGTGATGGATCCCCTGCAACCTTAAATTCTCCAGGGCTCTTCGAGTTGCCTCACAACCATTTGTTGTCGTATGACTGGTCTCTGGAGTCTGCGCATTGAGCCTGTGATTGAAGAAAACCAACCTCACAAAAGTACACCGTAGTACTGACAAACTTGTTTCTATCGGGCTCTGATTCCGAGGACGCCTGTTATGGAATAAAGACATGTCGCACAAATTGTTGATGAAACAATATGCCATGCTCCCCTTCATGCCCTCCAGCTGCAACCTTTTTTAGAGGTCCGGATTCGGCAATCGATGGATACAGGCCAAGGTTGTGAGGTGGGTAGTCAACACTGAGATAGGACAAATGAAGCGACCTTGGCCGTTGCTGCCATCTGATAGTATATGCTCGCAGTGCATTCCCAGGTTTCTCTATATAGTATCATAGTGTTCTGAGAAGATGCCGAAGGGATGGATCAATGCCCTGGCCACTACCGAAGGCAGCCTCCCACTACGGGAGGCAGGTTTTGCCGTGGACGTTTGCACTCAAGATCAACTGATGTCAATAAATATGATTTTTATTAAAATCATGCGGGGTTCCGAGGGCGCAGGTGATCTGTCATAGGAGTCCGAGCCCTACCTAGTTTGGTACGCATGCCATTTATCACCTTACCTAGTAGGTACGAGTGTTTTCCAATACCACCCATAGAACGTATGGGTTTCCGGGCACAAGGGTCACATACTATATAAATGACTTCTGAAGACCCCTGCAACATATGCGGCTGTTCGCTTCTCGGTAATGTGTGATCAAAGTTGAATACCCTGCATATGGGGAATGCGGAGGGTTGCATTTAGGATATAAGAAAGATGCGGGGCCAACATATGATATAGACTGACCGGACGATAGTCAGGACTCATCAGCTTCAAAACTAGACAGCACACTGACTGCCCTGGGCACTTGGTCTCATAATACCACGATGATAATTGTACGAATATGTTCGAGGACTAAACTAGCACGTACTTTGGTCTCAATACCTCACAAGGTCACAGAAAAAGACTGTAGATCTTCCTCACGACTCGAACTGCCGACCCAGAATGTAAAATTGCCGCTTTCGACAGTCCATTCAAGATCCTGCCAATAGCCAAGTTCGTCATGTCTGATTGTCCATTCGAGTGTCGTGTCTTCTCCCGGTGCTAGCTCAACCTTGCTGAACCGGATGAGTTGCATGTTTGGAGTCTCTATGGTCGTGTATTGTTGTCGGAAATAGACTTGAGGTACCTCTTTGCCAGTGACTGACCCAGTATTGGATACGGTCACCGACACGGAAACATTGCTGCTCCCGGAAATGACCCTGGCATCTGCTGCTGTGAACTCGAACGTAGTGTAGCTCATACCAAAGCCAAACTTGAAGGGTGGGTTTGCCCTATCCAGTATTGGCCAGGACCAGTATGAGCCGGCATCCGAGGGCAGGTAGTCATAATATATGGGCGACGCACCGCTGTCCGGGGGCAGCGTTATGGGCAATTTGGCACTTGGGTTTACTATGCCGTAAAGCGTATCCACCAATGCCTCTCCCGTGTACTCTCCCGCCAAAAAGGTGTGAAGAATCGCGCTTGTCCTCGCGACGGTAGAGTTTGGAAGTACGAAACCTTGGCCGCCTGTCATGACTAGCACTGTAGGGACGCCGGCATCGAGCACAGCATCGAGAAGGTCTTGCTGGAGACCGGGGAAGCTCAGTGATGGGTGTGCGAAAAATTCGCCATCAGTACGCCACTTTGCCGCGCCGTCTTCGCTGAGGACTGAAACGGATCCGAGGCAGACGATGGCCAGACCGGCCTCCTTCGCAGCGGAGACGGCTGTGGAGATGCCTGATGAGTCGGTAGTGTTCGTCAGATCAACGCCTGGTACGTAGTCGACGTTGCTAGTACCAAGATAGTTTTGCAAGGACTCCACGAAGGGTGTACCGTGCAAAGGCTGAGTGGAGTTATTGGGTGCGTAGGAGCCCATGACGAGCAGGTCAGCCAGTGGGCCAAGTACAGCCAATTTGCTAGCGTTGGCCTTGGCCAAAGGCAGGAGACCGTCATTGTGTAGCAAAACGATGGCCTCTTCGGATGCGTTCTTGGCGACTTCGAGATGGCTCGCCTGGCGCAAGGTGGCGTTCAGATTCTCGATGGTAGGAAGAGGTTGGTCGAATACACCGGTCAGAAACTTGATCTCCAAAAGTTGGCTGACGGCGTTATTGACCAAGTCCACGACGATGGAATCGTTGGCACTATCGATGAGGTTGGGGAACATGGCAGGCTGGCTCGGTGAGAGTTCCAGCTGAAGCCCAGCCTTCAGGGCTTTGAGGGCTGCATTCGTGGATGAACTGGCCACTGCATGGAGTGTGTACAGCTCGCTAATGGCCCCAGCATCTGACATAATGACTCCGTCGAAGCCGATGGTGCTGCGAAGGACAGTCTGCAGCAAGTATTTGTTGACCGACATTGGGACTCGGTCCAGGGCGGCGTACGATGCCATCAAAGCCTTTGGGTGGGCATCATTGACAACTTTGATGAATGGCATGGCCTGCTCGTTCATGATATGGTTGATCCCGCCGTACTGTGACGCTGCGTTGATGCCGCCAGAGCTTTGACCATAAACGAAATGCTTAACCGTACAAGCCACTTTGACGTATCCTTCGTCATCGAGCTGTTGCATAGCATTCACATACGCCGTGCCAAACTCTCCAACCAGATAGCGGTCCTCACCGTACCTGTTGGAATTAGCCACCGAGAAGGCAAAGAAGTGAGGCAGGGTCCTACCAGCACCCTGCCAAGGTAAGTCTAGAAAATACTTACATCTCACCAATCCGACCGCCATGATGCTCTTTGGCAATATCAAGCTCTGGTGAAAGTACCCAACGGGTTCCAATGGCCACATTTTCATCCCTGATTACACCTATCACCTGTTCGTAAAGCGGGACGTTGAACGAGGCGCCGAGGGAGAGTGACGATGGGAACAATGTCCCTCCAAGCAAGTAAATGGAGTTCAACGAGTCGGTGAGTGTAACATACGGAATCCCAAGATCTGTCGAGTTGATTTGCTGCTCTCGAATAGTATTTGCCAGGGGTAATACATCCGATGCGAGATTATAGTTGTCGCCAAAGCCTAAATTTGAATTCTTAGTGAGAATAATATCGCGAGCGCACTGACAGGCGTCCATCAACATACCAAGAATGCCGTTCTGGTATTCCGCCAAGATATCATAACTTGTTTGGTTAAAAGAAAGGTCTGAGCCTAGAAGCCGTCGGACTCCTCCCATCTGTCCAATCTTCTCGGACCATGTCATTCGCGAAAGAAGGTCCGCTGCGCGATCTGAAGCAGAAAAAGAAGCATCTTTGTAGATCGCAGATGAGCTGTTGGTAGTATTGCTCGTCGCCCGTGCCTCTGAAGCGAGCACAAAGCCCAAGACTATCGAACTGGGCTTCATAATGTTCGATAGGGTTGGCACTGAAGTAAATTGGAGAGCGAAATACCAGGATTGGACTGAGAGACGATGGGCATGCCTGAGCTCGGTAAAATGAAACCGTGTATGACCGCCACCGACCAGTCTTTATAAAAGAGACGAAAGGGCACGACGCGTTCCAATATACATTTTTATATGGCGGTCAGCCGGAAGTCCATGCAAGACTCCAGAGCAATCTCGGCTTCCAGTTTTTCGTCATTGTGCTGAGTGCTGTCCCGCACCTCCAAAAGGGCACCGACAGATTGGATACGCCATCTATTGGACCCATGTTCATCGCTCGATGGTCCCTAGTCGTGACTGACTTCACCTACATATGCAGGTCCATGATAAGGATCCAACGTCCCGGGGTGAAAGGATCTGTAAAAGTGGGTACTCGGGAATCGGTCTGCTTCCTGATTTGGACTGGCCTCGACGTGTGAGTGGCCAGAATTGAAGACGCAAGAGAATCCCTGGTTGTCACCATTTGGGAATCATTGAAACATTTTTCTTCTAATGCGAAATTAAGCCAATACTTATAGCTCGTACTGCCTGCATGTTTAATTCAGGCGTGTTGACTGCCCAACTATGAACCCAAAGCTCGCAGCTCGCTCGGGACTTCTTCCAGAGGCCCATCTGCTGGGGTTGATCGACCGCCTCGGAATGTAGCCATTTGATGGAACTTCATTTGTGTTCGTTGCCTTTTGAATTTTGGAGTCATAAGGAAAAGAGATGCTAGCGTTCGGCTGGACATTGCTGCGCAAATAAAGACAAACACAACGTTCAAGCTCTGCACGAACACTATTAGCCACGCGTATCGAAAGACTTTGGGGTACACTTTTAGGTAGAGACTTACGAGATTGCCGTGCCCTTTTTGATTCTATTTTCGTTCAAGAAACTCTTGCGAATATCCAAGTCTGTTCAATCCATCTGTACAACCCGTATTGATTACATAAAACACAAGATGGCCCTTCAAGCAAAACGAGGCGAAGACGAGCCGACGACGCACACATATCTCAATTGATGCAAGGAGAGAAGCCTGTGTACAGTATGTTCTCAAGTTAAAGCCAAGAATACCATGTTAGTGGATCCCCTACTACACTTGTAAATGCAGGTGCAAGTACCGTTCCTGGGCAAGCCCGAGTCCCCATAGGTCCGTCTCCGCCCCTGAGATTTCTTCGATATTCCCTCTTGACTCTTCGCTACCTAGGTAGGCTATGCGTATAGATTTTGCACGAGGAAGCACTCGGAAGCGCGTCGGGATTGGTACCATTGCGTGCTCCATTTCTACCCCGTAATATGGTCGGAGACAATCCCATAGCCAGGTAGTATATCCTATTGATCGGTCTAGGCAATTTGACCAGGTGTACCGCAATACAAAAACTTGATGGAAGCGTTCGGGTACAACTTTCATCGAAAATACCACAGACGGTCATTGGTCAGAGGTCTTGATACTTGTTGTCTTCAAGGCTGAGGCACATCCTACATTTTGACGGCGTTGGTAGGTCAGTAGTGATAGTAGGTTGCCGTACATAGAATCCAGGGCTGTAATGATAAGCAAATCGCAAAATGTAGGAGGAACCAGTGACATTGTCTCGACAAGCCCCTCAAGCGCTGGAGATATTTGCCTTGAGACCGTGACCTTCTGGTGGCGGCTGACATTCACACAGCACCAGACAGAAAAGTGCGGTGGTTGTTCGGGTGTAACGACGTCAGGTCTCACCTTGTGGCAGCGATACACATCGAAAATCTCTCTGTTGTGGTGCGAGCATGGATAGGAGCAGAATTGGGTTACGTCCGACTGAGCAGTCTTGGGCAGTTGGGTTACTGGGAACAATGCTCCAGAGGAAAATCTTTGTAAATCTCTGGGCTGTTACGTAAAAATCCAGTAGCTTGAATGAGTGGTATGCTTGATAGGCGAGCTTCTTCTCGCCGTCTCTGTTGCGTACGATTTCGAAAGATCAGGCATGTAACAGCTCAAGGCTGATACCAGATAATGAGCGCTGCGCACGCATTGGCAACTACGTCTGGATAAGGGTAGTCCTTGTAATGTGGCTGAAAGGGAAGGTTGCTTATACGACATGCTTGATTGGTTGCCCTGTTCAAGGCACGGCCTGCAAAGCTATTCATAGTCGAGCCTCATAGCGTCTAAGCGCGTATACGCGTATACGCGTATACGATGAGGGCGTGAGATGTCGTTGAGAACACTGTACCTAGGTCTGCAGGCGCTGGCAGGCTCGGATACTTGGCCGAGGATCTGCAGTTGTGGGGGGGCGCGCTCCCCTGACTTAGCGCGACGGAAGCCCCCGAATTGTAATAATAACAAGGGTTCGGACCTGCAACGACATGGCCCATCCGTGACAGGAACCCACATTTCCACGTCAAGCGAAACACCACACATTGCATTCAAGCGCAGACATACCTACTGGTCGCTTGAAACGGATGACGGGCACACCCCCCAGACCCGCAATAAGGCGCGACGTCTCCACCCGCATGGAAATCTCCAGATATCTGGCCTTGGCACAAGAACTTAGCTGGCTTCTCTGTCGCTTTCGGATTTGTAGAGCCACGGCCTGTTCGAAGACTCCGGTGCTCCCGCCCGACTTGCGTCACGATAATAGTCCAGTCTGTCGCTTCTTCATCTTTCGAATCTTCTCTGGTCCGCTGCCTCTCTTCTTTCAATTCTTCCCTTCGCTCTCGACAAACAGAACCATGGCCGCTCCCGTAGATGCAGCGACCCGGAAGCGGGTGCTCAAGGTCATCTTCATTTCTTTGCTGCTGGATCTGGTCAGTTACCCTCCCCGTGCTGTTTCAACGTGTGCCGTCCCAGCGAAGCCACTGGATTAACAGCTAACAATGCGCCACAGATATCTTTCACTTTCATCCTCCCGCTTTTCCCTGCCCTCCTCGAGTTCTACCGCAATGTCGAAGCTCCAACCGACGCGTCACAAGAGCAGCCTCAAACCCTCCTAGCCTGGGTTCTCAGCTATCTGAACGCCTACAAAGCTGCCTTTGCCCGACCCATCGACTCCCGCTACGACATCGTTCTCCTCGGTGGTGCCCTTGGCTCGCTCTTCTCCCTGCTCCAAGCCGTCGCATCCCCCATCATCGGCTCCCTGTCCGACAAATATGGCCGTCGTACGGCGCTGCTGGCCAGTATGATGGGCAATATCCTCTCTGTTCTGCTGTGGGTCATGGCGACGGACTTCCGCACTTTCCTGCTCAGCCGCATTGTGGGAGGCTTGTCCGAGGGCAATGTGCAGCTTGCGACCGCCATCGCAACAGATATCTCTGATAGCTCGAGTCGTGGTTCGACCATGGCGCTGATTGGCGCATGCTTCTCGATCGCATTCACCTTTGGCCCCGCGCTCGGCGCATACCTCAGCACTGTCGCGACCGTGGCAGCGAACCCCTTCGCAGCAGCGGCCGGCTTCTCGCTCTTCCTGATCCTGACCGAGACGCTGTACCTCTACTTTGCGCTCCCCGAAACCCTTCCCTCCATGACCGGCGAGAAGAAGAAGAATGGCGAAGCGACGACCGCCAAATCCGAGAAGCCCAAGCCCATGCAGCGGACCAACTCCCACTTCCTCCTCAACGCCGTCCACTTCGCTTTTCTGTTGTTCTTTTCCGGCATGGAGTTCTCGCTCCCTTTTATGACCTACGATCTCTTCGGCTACACGGCCGCTAAGAACGGGCGTTTGTTGGGCTTCGTGGGCTTCATTGCCTCGTTATTGCAGGGAGGTGTTACTCGCCGGTTGCCACCGCTCCTGAGCGTCAAGATCGGCGTGGTGGCGTGTCTGGCTGCTTTTATCATGCTGGGCCGCATTTCGTCCGTAACAATGCTGTACGTGGCTGCCACATGCTTGGCGACGACATCCGCAACAGTTGTGACGGGGTTGAATGCGCTTTCGAGCTTTGAGGCGGCGGACAGCGAGAGGGGTGGGAAGCTGGGAATACTACGCAGTTGGGGACAGATCGGACGAGGACTGGGCCCCATTTTGTTCACCAGCGTGTATTGGTGGGCTGGTAGGGAGGTTGCGTATGGCATTGGCGCCGCTGGAATTGCCGCCGTTGTCGCGGTTGTGTTTGGAACATTGAAGTCACCTCCTGGGTCAGAAAAGGTCAAGGCCAAAGCTGGCAAGAAGGAGTAATGGCCTTGTCCTTGGACGTAGCATTGTATGTAAGATAGCAAGTAAAAAGCATGTCTTTGGGACGGAAAACACTGATAGGGACTGAATAAACGGTCATCCAGTCATTCCCTTTGTTTCTAGCCGTTTCGCTCACAAGGTCTGGGCTGAAGTCATGTATGATATGTTCGCCCACGCAGCTCAAGATTGTAGGAGAACAAATGCACAAGGCATTTAATTTTAGATGATAGGACTTTGTGAGAATGATTTGAGTCAAAATACTCATATGTACATGCATTCTAGTGTTCTCAATATGCGCTGTGTACTTACTTACGACATGACAATGCGGCACTGTCATGACTTTGCCGGCGGCTAAAAGAGTGCGGATAGAAAATAAGACCCAACACCAAAGTTTCTTCGTCTTCGAACGTCTTGTATCATTTGGACCTAGGAGCCGCGCAAGACCGTAAATTTTCTCCAGCCTTTATTTGAAGCTCTTTCACCCGGACCGCGACAATCCAGAAAAATAACATCACCAATCGTCCAATACCTTAGGTACACAGTAGCACCACGGCTTCTCGTATTGACGTCATCCTCCAGACGCGCTCATAAACGCGCCAGGCAAGGCTCACCGTGCAAAGCTGAGGGGGGGAAAGAGAGAGAGCGAGAGAGCGACTGATTTTTAAACAAATCCTCAATCTACCGGCCGACAAGATGGCTCCATCACCACTCGTGTCAGCGACGCTTCAGTCTGCCCTTTTGAGCGCGACGTCGAACATCCTAGCTCAAGCTATAACAGCTTATCGGAGCGAGGTATGAAGTCCTCGTTGTGACGATGAAGCTAGACCTTCAGGGTCATTCACCTGTGCGGCTTGTTACTCCGGCTTACACTCGCGTAGAAAGCTTTTACGATCGACTGGGTGCCGGTCTTCCAATTCTTCCTCTTCACTGTTGTGTCTACTCCACCCAACTTTCTGTGTAAGCGTTGACAACCCCCCTCCCCTCTGTCCACCGCCTCTTCTCGCTTCAAGAGAAGGGTCATACGTAGCTTTGATCTGTCCCAAGGCATCTCATCTTAACAAACATTCAGGGCAAGAATTTCTTGAGTCAACCTTTCCAGCTACAGTATCCACACCCACCCCGGAGGCCGTAAATCCCGCCTCGGCCAACAATGAAAAAGAACTCGACCGCGAAGCCCGTGAAGGCCGCCGGGTCGAGGTCAAGCTCAACATCCGGAACACCGTCATCAAGTTCCTGCTCGACCAGACCATCGGGGCGGCGGTCAACACGCTCCTGTTCAGCATGTTCATGCACAGCATCCAGGCGGCCATGTCGCACCGCACCACGGGCGCAAACGACAGCGTGTCGTTCCTCGCGAGCGGGAAGGCGCTGGACTACTCGCAGGTGAATTGGAAGGTGGTGATGGAGAGGTCGAGGCTCGAGTTCATGCCCATCATGAGCGCGGGCTGGCGGCTGTGGCCGTTTGTGAGCTTATTCAACTTTGTGGTGGTCAAGAGCGTCGAGGTCAGGAATTTGGTGGGCTCACTGGCGGGTGTGGCGTGGGGGATCTATATGAGTCTGGTGGCGGCGAGGTAGATGGTCTGAATTTGAGTTGGATAAGAGGGTGGGGATGAGAGTCTAAGTGTTAGTTTGATTGAATAGATGCGTGGCTAGATCTGGAGATGCCTTGGGCCAGGCCAGTGCTTCGTGGTGGTCGTCAGGTATTCTATAGATGGTAAGATTTTGCGACGGAGACATGGAGACATGTACACTACAATCTGTGCATGTTGAATATAAAACAAAGCATAAAGGCAATTGACTCTCCATGCGTTGAAACACTTCCTCTGTCCAAACTTCCATCTCTCTCTATTATTCTTTTTGACCTACCTCCCAAGGGGGGGGGGGGCCCACTGAAACCCCAACCCTGGCCATACCAACACCCACGCTGTAAGACGAGTCCCGCCCGTGCGCCCGCACCGCCGCAAGATTGGCATCAATCACTTCCTCTGGTCCGGAATGCAGGGAAAATAGACAAGAACGTACTCCGTACCTCTTGACCCCTCTTAACACCAGGCCTTTCTCAAATTGTCAAAGCTCCAAAAGTCTGTCAGGACAGAAGAAGCTGCCGTTGGAGCCAGCAGGCGGCATCTCAACTACTAATTGAAGGTAAGAGCACGCACTTTTTTCCCATGTCCGCACTTTTTCCGGCTGCTCCGTGCGTCACGGGCCCGAGAGCCCGGGACGGCATTCTCCCTTTCCATTGGTGTGGCATCGATCGCTTCTTCTAGATCTCTCGCAGCCGCTCCCGAGCCCAGATCCTCCGCTTGACACACCCGCCGAGACCCAGCCTTTTGTTCCCGAGGTAATGTGGGATGGTGTGGCATGGCCCGAGTCTGTTCCATTCGATTCGAACTAAGACACTCTCCGGTGGTACCAGTCCTTTTGCCCGAGGTTGTAAATATGACTCGGAGCATCAATATAAACAAGCCATGCTGTTTCTTCTCCTCTCCACGATGAATTATTGCTGGTCATCAGAGGGCTGGACTACTTCCCCATGGCCCGGGCATCTGTTCCACTGTCTGGAGTGACACTGCGTGCGATTCAAGATCTGTAGCACCTTCAAGTCTGTACGCTGACTCACCATGGCGTACTCACAGCCAACCAAGGCCAGCAACTCACCTCAAACCCATCTGACGGCATCTTCAAGCCTGTCACTCTCCTTCAACCTCACATCCTCGTTCTCGCCACCCACATCGCCGGCCTCCTCCATTTTCTCATCGTCCTCATCTTCCGGCCGGAGCAGTATCAGCAGCATGGCCTCCACAGTAGAGCCCGTCCCTGCGGCCGTTGAGGATCAATACTTCAGCTCCAACCCACCGCCCAAGGCACTCTCTCAGCACATTACTCAAGCCCAAGAGTTTATCAATTTTCACGCTGCCGCAAAACGCAGAGTCGTCCTCATCACATCGGGTGGAACCACCGTGCCGTTGGAGAAGCAAACCGTCCGCTTCATCGACAACTTCTCTGCCGGAACCCGTGGTGCCACCTCGGCCGAATATTTCCTCGAGTCCGGATATGCAGTCATCTTTCTTCACAGGCAATTTAGTCTGCTCCCTTATAGCAGGCACTACAGCCATGCAACGGACTGTTTCTTGGACTTCCTTCATGAGGGTCCTGACGGCAGTGTGGTGGCCAAGCCCGAGTTCAGCGAGAAGATGCTATCCGTCTTGCGGAAGTACCAAACAGCACGGAGCAAGAACATGTTATTGACAGTTCCCTTTGTGACTATTGGTGACTATCTGCACGAGTTGCGCGCCATCGCGAGGCTCATGCACAGTTTGGGCCCAGACGGACTGCTGTACCTTGCCGCGGCTGCAAGTGACTTCTTCCTGCCACAAGACCGCATGGCAGAGCACAAGATTCAGAGCACAGATGCTGCAGACAAGATCAAGAAGAAGAAGTCGAGTCCTGAGCTCAAGCCTACTACTGCTGGTGCTGATGAAGAGTTTGACAACTTTGACTCGAGTCCCCAGGTACCACGTAGTAAGCGGCTGATAGTGGATTTGGATCCCGTGCCCAAATTTTTGAAAAATTTGGTTGATGGGTGGGCGCCCCAATGCATGATTGTGTCTTTCAAGCTCGAGACGGATCCAGGTGAGTCCCCCGAGAACTAAGTACTGGAGCTACATATCTGGCGAAAACAGCTGCTGACAAGTCCACCTAGAAATTCTTGTCCACAAAGCCAAGACCGCCCTCGACCGCTACAGCCACAACCTCGTCATTGGCAACTTGCTGTCCACACGCAAGTGGGAGGTCGTGTTTGTAGCGCCCGGCAGGCCCGACAAGTGGATCCGCATTCCCAATCCCGTCTCTGCGAAGTCAGGCCACAAGAGGTCACTGAGTGAGATGGAAGAGCGCAAGACGGTGGAGGCCGTGCAGGAGGATCGGCCAATGGACCCCAGCTTGCTGCCAGAGGGCGATCCCGACGTGGAGATTGAGAGCCTCATCATACCGGCTTTGCAGGAGGCGCATACAAGCCACATCCAGGAAGCGAAAGCCAAGGCTACTGAAAATGGCAAGGCCTAGTGGGCGTTGATGAGTTGCAATTGGCGTTCTGTGGGGTTTAGACGACGGTATACACGGCAGATCCAGCCTCCCATCACAGGTGATACAGACCAGTACCCATATATACGTCTTGTCGAGCTCTACCTAGGTATATATGAAGAGCACACAAGTGATCCAAAACGTAATACAAGGACCAGCGCAAGGAAATATCAATGCGCCACCCACTTCCTTAAAAAACGTCTCTCTCATAGCTCCTGAACATGCTCACCACTCCATTCCTCCCTCGGACCCTATCACAGAACAGAATCCCAATTTGTCAACCTCAGACCTCTCAAGGGCACTACAAATCGCCTCCGCTTCTAAATCGACATCCGCACGGCCTGCGACCCTTGCCATGGCGTTGACCTTTTTCCCTGCTACTTTCTCCATGGCCTCGTGGTGGTATATATGGCGATTGAATTTGTCCAGTCTCTCACGGATGGCGCTCTGTCGAAAATCAAGATTGGTGTTTGTCGTCCTATGCTGCCGTAGTATACCAAGGGCAGTTTGAACTTGCTGGTTCACCCGGTTTTGAAGGATTCTTGATCGCTCCCGAGACAGCTTGGGAATGCCGCTGTGTCGCGGGATCACAGTGATTTTGATGATAGTCTTCCTGCCATCCGCTGGGAGCGCAGAGACTAGGAGGTGGTAGTCATCTTCGACGTCGCAGATGAATGATGCATCATCCACGTACTGGAGTGGTGTGGACGAGGCATTGAATATGTAGCTCAAGCACCTTCTCGCCCAAGAGATTCCTGAAAGTGCCGCAGAGTCGACAAACCAGGGCAGAAGGCCTAGGAGACCTTTAGTCTCATGATATGTGCGCAAAACCACAAAAATAGGAACTCACTCGCAAGCCTCCAGTCAATGGAAACTTCCATTCCCCATTCTTCGGCCCGACCAAAATCCAAACTTCGCAGCCTTGACGGTGAGACGTCGCTCCACGGGAAAGCATCCGCCAAGTTCGTCGCGAAGTTGATAAATATGAACCCGGCCGTGTCGACTCTGAGGTGAATTTCAAAGAGTCCATTCTTGCTCATATCAAGTACCGCCGGGTCATCTGTCGGGAAACAGGGCGCCTTTAGCAAATTTCCAGCCGTGTTGTAAGTCCACCCATGATACTTGCAGAAGAGCCGTAAGGACCGTCCAGCAGGCTTCCGAACCACTGTGTAGGCTCTGTGCCTGCAAACGTTATGGAAGGCTCGCAGCTTGCCGTCCTCGCCTCGGATTATCACGAATGGTATCTCGGCAACTGTCAGGCTGCGATACTCGCCGGCCTTGGTCCATTGAGACTCGTGCCCGACCATCAACCAACGCTATAGGTCTGAATCAGTACGTTAATTTGGAGGGCTACCCACAAACGATACTTGCCTTGTGTAGGATCGCGCGCTTTTGTAATTCGTAAGGCACCTTTTCCAGGAGCAAATGTCTGGTATCTCCCTTCTCCGCAGCGTCGACTCCAGTCGCTGTTCTGGAACCCAGGTGCCAGGCTTTCTTCGTTGCTGACAAGAACGGAGGAAGAACTTTGAATAATACCAAAACTATTGTCGCGACTCCAATCAAGAATTGCAGGTAGCGTGCGGTCCCATTGGGACTCTTCTCCAAGTAGCTCAGCATCGAGCCCGGCGGTCAGTCACAGCAACAACTCTCGGCGTAGAGATCCTTGACGTGTAAAGAAGTGAAGTCAGAACATTTGTATCCTGTTTCGATAGGGAACAACATATGTTATTTCAACTTAACTACTCTTGATTCAGGGTGCCATGTGTTCAAGCTATGAAGGTAAGAGCAATATCTACCGACATGAGCGTGGAACAGGGAATATCTCTATCTGCATGATACCGCAATGTCACACAACTATCTCCAAGATCTTGTAGTTCTTTGTCTACGTGTAGTCCCCTCAACGGATGTGGTCAGACACCGGGTCCCTAATCTCGATGGCCATATGCATGACATGAAACGTTACCAATGCTCTCCGCATCGTGAGCTGGAGCAACGTCGACCACGCAAACAAGCACTAGCGCTACCATCCAACTCAACAGTAAAGACGCCGATGTCGGTGGTTCCAGTCGTGTGCTATATGAATGCAGTATCTCTACCTGTTGTCAAGAGTGTTGGTAACGTGATTTGTTTATGACCGAGAGAAACGTGACCCTGAAGCGTCGATATTGAATCTACATATCTACGCCCTGCTACAAGAGCCTTTACGGTCAAGGATGTTGTCCGGCGGGATTACGTCAATACTACATACACTTCATTGAGCTTCTCGAAATCCGACCACTACTACGGAAAACCACACGTCAGATATGGCTAAGACGCTCCCAGCATCGTGGTACTGCTCCAAGCCTCTGCATGAGCTTGAACGGCAAGCTGTCTTTTCGAGAGTGTGTATCAACATTATGAGCGAATGAAGGCAGCCATATAGAATTAACTTATATGAAACTAGGCCTGGTATCTTCTTGGTCCTGTCACTCGTTTTCAAGAACAGCCTGAATCGCAAGTCGGATATGAAATCGCCGGAACAAGACTTTTGGTCGAGAACTCAGAGGGTGAATTCAAGGTCTCGAGACAGCCAGATGTACGCCAGTGACCCTAATTGGATTCTCAAGATCTTTGAGCTCATGGATGGACAGTTTCAAGTCGTACCGCATAAATTGACGTCGAGTGGTCTACTATTTGCGGCTCTGTCACCGGAAGCTCCACCATTTGAGGAATACTTCCCAGGACTGGTTGCTCTCTTGGATCGCGTTGACTTCACCAGACTTCCCTTCAAGCGGTCATTGTCCTACGAGGGGCATTTCAACTGGAAGACAATGTAAGACTGGGAACGGTCTTGCATTTATACTGTGGTTGACGCCGTTGCTGACCAGCTGTTGTTACCAGGGTCGACGGATACCAGGAATGCCTCGTAAGTAATAACAACTGACAGAATGCGTACTTTGGGCGCTTCAGAATACTAATACGTACCTGACTAGCATTGCCAATACACACACCGTTCATTCTCTCAATATTACCCGCCGACGTCCTATAGTGTCAGCAACCACGGAAACTACTCACGCCATATCGCAGATCCAGCTAAGCCAGACGACGGTTTGTTCTTGTACTTTTTCCCAATCTGCACACTGAACGTCTACGGTGGCGGCATGACTTGTTTCAGGGTCTGCCCTACTGAAGATCCTGGCATCACGAGGATGGAATTTGATTACTACCATGAAGAAGACAGTAACTCGGAGGCTTTTGATAATTATTTCAAGTTTGTCAGGACAGTTGCGTTGGAGGACTATGAACTATGCGAGAAGGCTCAAATGAACCTCGAAAAGGGCGTTTACAGCCAAGGAATCCTCAACAGGGAAAAGGAATCGGGAGTAATACACTATCAACAACTTGTGAGACAACAGGTTGTAGACATGTTCCAGCAGCGCCAGGCTAGCTCAACAACTGTCTGACTTGGTTTATTGTTATAATTGGGGCTTATACAGCTCCATTGGTTTATTTGGTCTGTAAGTGGGCTGTCAGCCTATACAATTATACCAATATTCTGGTAATTGCATGTTGACCGGTAACAGACCTGCAGCATTGCCGCCCATGTACTCTGCTGCGTGCTCCAGTCTTTGTCCCGGTGATTGAACAAATGCGTCGTCTGTTTCTTTGTTCACGACTGTTCTCCAGGGCTGCTTGTCAACTTAGCAGCCGGAAAGAGCAATCTGAATTTCTTTGACATACATCGGGATAAGTACCCAGGTAGGTGAATTTGTGAGAGCGATGCAATACAATCGTTCGCTCTGATCCACCTCTTCTCCCTTGGAAATTTAGCTCATCGCTGCGTAATATAAAGATCAACATGACTTCACAAACTCCAAACCCCCTTCAATTGCAAGTCCCAGTCTACCCTAACCGGGTTGATCAGGACCTTCCAACCTCTAGGGAATTACCTTTCGACTTTACTGAATATCAAGATCTCGCAATATTGCTTCAAATTCCACGGTTCAACAGCGACGATGGATGGATCAAAGACACCACCAGGGCAGATGACAATTTCCGCCCCTTCGTACACTCCCCGCCAAACTCATGTTATCGCAATGCCGCGCTTGTGGCGCTGATGAACCTTCCGCCTTTTATGAATTTCCTTCGAAAAGGTCAGTTTTCTTTCTTCTCTGACTATATAACTTCACTTGGTTGTCAGCAGGGAGAGCGTTCAATTCTGATACTGGACGACCTCGATTCTCCCTTTCCCTGAACTACCTATGTACAATTCGAAGAACCTTCGCACTACTTGTCTACGTTCTGTTAACGCTTTCACAATGAAGTCTCGAACACTCCACATGACGACAATGCAATCTTACTTCCCCTCACGAAACTGGCTGTTGCGTTACGGGATCCAAGTCCTGAGCAGAATCTCAACCGCTATGAAACACTGAAGAACCTGATGGAAGTCTTCTGGAATCACCTCAGAAGACCTGCTGTGCCATCCGATCCGGGCATCCACCCTATGGATGGATGGGGCGCTGGTGGGGCCAGTTCTGATATGGATGATCCTAGCCAGTTCATATTCTATCTATTCGATCGTATAGCTTCGTACGATCTGTCTCAGTATCAAGTTGACCCGGCCAGTGGGTGAGTGCCCAAAAGGTTTGCATGACTTTTCGTTATGTGCTAACAACGTTGCGCAGTATCAGCATGATTGACATGTTCAAACGACTGTTCCGAACTGACCTAATTGCTCGCACCCCATTCCGCTGCCAATGTGGCAACTTGAAACGGAGACTGCGTGTGTTCCGGAAGGGATACGTGATGGAGATGAACCTCCAGACTCCAAGGCGATTAGAGGAACTTATATCGGAAAGCTTTTGGGATGAAATTCGTACCAAGGAAACGCCGTCGTGTTTGGTATGCGGCGCTCTCGCATCAGCAAAAGCCGAGTATTACAAATTCGCGTACCTGCCGGAAGTCTTGATCTTCTCAACAAGCTACGTTCGTGATAATGGCACTGGTGTTCCCGGATCGGCATGGACAAACAATCCTGCGGCTCGACTTATGTACCCGGAGACTCTGGATATGTCCAACTTGCGCGACGATCCCGATGGGCGTGATGCGGATCGAAACTGCCTGTACAGGCTACAGTCCATCGTCGTTTCTCCCAACCAAGCAACGCCCATGTGGGTGAGCGGCGGAGCCTTCAAAGGCGTGCACTTCAAAGCATACGTTCGACGAGACGACACGGCCTGGACGCTGCTTGACGATCTTACGCAGAGCGCTAGCCAAGTCGATATCAATGAAATCAGGAGGGACACTTTTAGGCCGAGACTGCTCATGTATGTCCGAGTGCATCCACCAGAGAAGGAGCTGCAGGACCCTGGCCGGAAAGACAAGAACACCGGCCTTGACGACCGCCGCGCAGGTAAATACTTCCCACCTGAGACTGGTCGGCCTAACTTTTCGGGTGTTGATATGAGACATTTCACTAAGAACAAGGTATCTGCAGATGAACCTTCAGAAATTGAACCCGCGAAAGCGAAGGCGGCTCCAACAGTAGTCGAGCTGCCAGAGAGTGAACGGAACCGCACCACGACGCCCGCAAACCCGACCTCGAATGAAGCACAGACAGAGGTCAAGCCACAGGCAGGAAAACGGCAGAGACAGCCACCCAAAATGACTGGCATACTGCCAGCAGACGAGGCGCTGTTTGGTCCACTCGAGTGTGACCAGAACTTGTACCCTCCCAGCAAGGACCTGCCTCCCGGCCGACTTATGAGAATTGTCCATGCTGCAGGAAGACGGAGGGCGAGGTCAGGTCAAGGGCTAAGGAGGTCTCTTGGAGGGGTGCGACGCTCGGCCAGGATGCCGCTTGCTACACGGCTAGCGATGTCCACGACCACCGCCGCGCGGCAATCCAGATAAAGATGGGGTTTCTGCATGTTGGATCTCGTCGAACCAAGTAACACAAATGGGGAAATAAAGAACGGACGCTTGAATCATACGGAACCATATGAAGAGAATTGGAGCCGCCGGGCAGCATTTTGAATCTGTGGGTTGAATCTGTGGGGACGTCGTTCCTCAGTTGTATACAATTAGCCATCCCATGAAGCAAAATTCTATCGCTTATTCATGACTGTAATATGATTTCAAGGTTTTAATCGCTAGCTAAGTCGCCTAGAAACAGACACTCGGACGTGGGTAGATTTCCACTTGTACATAAAGCACATGTCTGTTCAATAGAATCATATCAACTTGTCCAGATTCATCGGCATGTGCTGCCGCCTTATCTCTCCTCAGTACCTAAACGACTGACCATCCGCGACCCTACTAATGAAGACATCCCTACTGAACCACTCCCGAGATCTCGCAACAGATTTGCCAGGCTCTCCACCAGCGGTGGCAAAGGCTCAGATTTGACCGGGAAATTCTCCCTGAATATATCACGCGCAATAGCCAGCACCGCAGCTGAGTTCGAGATAGGTTCTGTCTCTCCGCCTAGGGTCGTTAAAGCAGGAAGACCTCGATCGAACTGTTGAAAGGCCTTCGTCTCCATTGACTCCTCGCCGTCGAGGAGTATAAGCTTGGCAGGCCCTTTGGATGATGAGGGCTGCTGCCCTCCACCAGCACCAGCACATGCGTCGTCGGGCTGGAGAAAGGCATGATCTTGATCCTCAGATTGAGCCGGACCGTTTAAGAGCCCGTAGACCCAAAGGGTGAGACTGGCCAGGTAAACTGCGATGGCATTGAATCGCCGTAGATTCGCGGGCGGGAGCCGTCTAGCATGCGAAAATACTTGGCCGGCGTGCCAGATAGCGTATCGTGCCTCGGGAGTGTGCACCCAATTTTCCTCCAGCGAGGTGCCCGCACGACGGGCCTCGTCCTCTCCGGCTTTGCCTGCAAAACTCTGCAACTCATCCGGTGCCACATGCAGAATCATTAGACACAACTCGAGTGCCAGAGAAAGTTCGGCGCTATGCTTGCGGCTGTTGGATGTATGTATGATGGTTGAGAAAGTGCTCAGCGAGTGGTACAGCTCTTGGTGCTGAGACCTGAGCCACAAACGATGCGTATTGTTGTTGCCGTTGGCAGTGGCGTAAAAATGCGTCGTCTCCCGATACGCAGCCACTTGGCCCCAGTAACCGTATATGAGCACGCCATAACAAAGCTCCAAATCTACAAGTTCCTGGAAATCTTCAAGGATGTTGACATTATGCATCATCTCCGTCAATCGTGGCATCGGTCTCGCAAGACTTTTCTTAGAAAGGTAGATCTGCCTCCAAGCTTCTGCGTTGGGAGCACGCCACAGGTCGTTTGAGGCAGGCAAGCTGAACACGAGCTCGGTACAGGAAAGCAACGGATTCGTCTGGACGCTGATTGATGTCTGTGCATCGTGAATAAAGAATTGGAGCAAAAGGCTATAACCATACTTGTTAGACTCTGAGATTTCTGTATTCTCTTCAAGGAACACTTACCGCTTCCAAGATTCTCTGGACACAAAATTCCGCCACTTGGTTTCAACAGACTCTGAGGAGTCGGAAGGGAGTGGAATGGTGGAGGGAGAGTCAAGGGGCACTGAGAACATTCCGGCTCGACGAAGCATCTGGAAAATTTTATTAGCCCGATGGAATCAGAAGCTTGGAATGAAAACAATGACTGACCGTCAAATGTGGTTGGAGGAAGCTTTCCGCGATTTCCATTTTTCTTTTAAAGCCGCACCACTTTGCTGTCTCCAACATCATTAGGCTGGCTTGCAGAACATTCAGATTTCTTGTAGATGCGTTTCGCGCCTCGTACTGCAGTCAAATTGTCAACATTATGATGCAACACCTTGAAGATAGAAGGTTTTCCTACGCCTAGTGCGCAAGATCGAGCATACGTACCTCGTCAGTTAATGCCAGTCTGACAATTTCATGTAACGCCAGGCCAAATCTCCATACAGTGGGGACAGAGATCAGTGTTGATCCACTCGAAATAATCGCAGCAAGAAGTTCTGGCATGGCTGTCTCTAGGTCCAAGGACGGCGTGTGGATCCAGCTATTCATCTGCTGCTCATCCTGTACAAAATGGGCATGCAAGAGGAAATTCAGTAGTTCAAGTGTCGGAAACGATGGCACCTTCCTGACGTCCTTGTTCTGAGCCAGCACCAAGGAAAAGATCCGATCTCTTTGCTGCACGTTCAACGTCATCTTTCGAGAATGCTTGAGCATCATCTTGTCAAACGCCGGGGATTGAGACAGAGCTTGCTCGTCGAGAGCCAGGCCCTCCTTCTGCCGGTGCACGTAATCCTCTTGCTTGTTGGGCTCCCAGAGCCAAGGCGAGTAACGTTTGAAGGCAGCGTGCCCCAGGGAAGGATTGCGAAACGCGCGCCTCGGTTGGCTGCTCGTTGTTGAAAGGTTATTGTAATCAGAAGCCTGAGGACTGGGATCCTGAATTCCGAGCTGTGGAATCGAAAAGTTCTCAATGTCCAAGTCCCATGACGTCTCCAAGTCGATATCTTGAAATAAGTTCTGCATGGGGGTAAAGTAGGGTAGACCGCCCAGAATGGGATCTATCAACCCGTTCTCGGTTCCCAGGATCTCTGGGATGAATGTTGGTGTCTGGAGGCCTTCACTCAAAAACATTGGAGCAGCCGTGACACGATTGTCCATGGTCGGCGTTAGGCTGGGAGCAGCGGAGATTGAGCGTTCTTGGTGGCAGTCAAAATCAGTTGAAAGGCCGTCATGGATTGGATCCAATGGACACTTACCATCCTGAAATGTGAATTTCTTGTTCGACTGGGCTCGTGCAGGATTCTTGCAGACCAGCTTCTTGGTTTCACACCGCCCACACGGCCTCTGGTCATCACACTTCGTTTTCGCGGTAACACAAGCTTCGCATGCTTGCGTTGCTCGATCGCTTCTCTTGATGAATGGCCTTGACTTCCCGTCGTCTCGATCGTGAGTAGCTCCATGGCGAGTCAACAAGTCTCTGTACATACTTTGGTATTAGCCGAGTGTGGGGTCCTGGAGAGTGTCTTAAATAGGTCGCTCTTGTAAATGACACTACAGAGAATTGTCTTACGCCCTGTTAAATCCTTTGTTGCATCTGGCGCATTGGTAAGGTCTTGCATTCTCGTGCGATCTAAGGTGACGCGTAAGATGGTCTGCTCGCTCATACACACGCTGGCATATATGGCAGATGTAGCTAGACGAAGATGATGATGAAGCGTCTGATCGCTTGGCTTTCTTGGACGGGGGTGGATTGTCGGCTGCTGCGGTAGAGTGCGATGGCGACGATTGCAAAAGATCCGAGCTCGCCGCATCACAAAGAATATCTATTCCATTCTGCTCAGGCATCGTGGCCGTAAGTTGTGGTCAATATTGAAGCCTCGAGGTCGAAGGCTCTAGCATCCGAGGTGGAGGAGGGGGGATTCGGCAAGTGGAGGGCACTGCCGCGAAGTCAATTCCATGTTCTTTCTCCATCCCATAATACGACCCTTCCCATGGGCATGAAATGACTCCAAGCAAGGACCCCGTGGGGACCCCAGACTGATGATGGAGCCAAGCTCCATGTAGAAAAGGCCCGAAATAGTCAATTCAAATTTCAAAATCTGGGGAAACCAGCAGTCCAATAGGCCAACAGTCGTAGCCAAGTCTGGATTTGAAGGTTTCTCAGGCAAGGGATTGCAGATACACCAGGCCGGGTTGGCCCAAAAAAATGCGTTTCGGAAGAGAAATATGACTAAATTAGCTCGCAGTGCCCCATATTTAACGATAGCGTGCCTGGTTCGAGTCTAGCTTGTTCCTGTCACATGGACATTCCAAGTGGAAGTGTTACACCAGACATGGCCATCTTCCGGTCGAACGTCTGCGGTGCGAGCATTCTATTTTGGAACTCAAATAAAGGCAACATCATCAGATATACGCCAGGCCATGCGCTGAATGCTCCGGACAAATCTTTAAGTGGCCGCCGACTGCCCATCGTGCAGTATCGGGCCACGGAAGAACAGGCAATGCAGAGTCGATCTAATCTTGATGTCGTTGTCATCGTAAGTTCGATGACACCATAATGTCCTTCTCTCCCCTTCGATAGAAGCCCCTCAATTTCTCCATCTTCCGCCTCACTCCAAGAACCGATCCTCTGGTGCTATCTCGTTCAGAAGCAGCACCGGCAGTGCCATTTGCGCCGGTCGAAACTCCGCTATCGTCACCAATCTCGACTGTGGAGTTTGGTCTTGCGGAACCGACCGGGTGGTCTTTCTGCAATTTGCGAATCTCGCGGCGCTCGCCCGTCCAAGACTGCCGCTTTACATCTGCAAATGTACTACTGCTGCCCCCTAGCAGCCATGAAGTTGCGTTTCCAGAAGGTGCATAGGATTTTGCCCTCTTGTGCGAAGAGCTTTGAGGAGGAGTCGTTGTTCGTTGGTTCAAAGGCGGATGGTTTTGGGGCGTTGTTGTGGTGGGGACAGGAACAAGGAGGCCATTGGAATAGTAGTACTGATTCCGACGACGTTGTAGCCTCTGTGTCTGGGATCTCGCCGGTATCGTTGTTGGGGAATGCGGTAGTAAGGTCTGATCAGCGTCCAGGTGTGACGACGGATGTGACCGAACAGACTCGACTTCTGGATCCGAACGCATGAACGGCTCGGAGTCTATGTCGAGGTGGTCACCAAAGGATGAGTCGAGGTGGAAGAAGTGATTGTCCATCATCCTGTCTCTGCACGCCGTTGTCGCCACCGTTGACAAGGCCAGCTGCGAAGGTCTCCTTTTGAAGTGATGAGGCATTCCTTGGATGAATACCGAGGCTGCCCGTTTTGTTGTGTAGGTGCCGTTCGTCGTCGGCCGCTCTATGCTCACGTGCTGGCCGGCTGTCCACCGCCTCTCCAAGGCTGAATAAGTCTGTCCAACGTCTCGTGACAAACGGACGTGAGGTCGGGCTGACCGGGGCCGACGAGCCGCACCTTATTATAAGCAATGCAGTGTAACTCTGATGGAGGCTGTGTACTGTGCTTCGTCGCCGCAGCCTCAGGTGCGTCCGTGGGTTTTCCCGGTAAGTGCTTGACCTTCGTATATTTCTACGAGAGAAAACAGGGGATTCTGCATATATCTTTAATACGAACAGATGGCACGCAGGAGGGGTTGTTTGAGCCAAGGACCGTTGTTGGTTTGAAACATGCGAGCCCACCACACGCCTTATTAGTTATGGGATGATGGTTTTAATAGGGCTCTGACACAGCGTAAGCACACCTCCAAGTCCATCACGCAACCCTCCCGATCCATGCCCCGTCTAAGTCCCCGGGGCCCACAGGAGGGGCCTATGCTGAGCATTAGCTCCCGCCTATCGCGCATATCTGCAGGGCTTGCATATTACAGATCTGCACATGCGCTACTTAGAATGCTAGCTTATCGAGGATGGTTGGCGGCGAGTAGTCCGTATTTTCTTAGGTGAGGGGCCCTAAGCGCCGCACAGCCGAGTCGCCACTCCATTGAGTCGTGAACACTCTGAGGGGGCGTTAGTCAGGGATTGCGCGGACACAAACGTATGGCATTTCTATAGATATTACTGGAATGATAATACTTGCGCTAAATTGCATGATACTCAAGAAAAGATAACCAGCTGTTGCCGTGCACACTCTTACATAGTAAGCAATTCCAGACAGGCACAGTACGTACCTACTTACCTCAATTGGGTGCAGAAGTTTGGATGCTGGCCAGAAGACTGCATCTACGAATTACTTTTATGTGTCTGCACCTCCTTACAGTAGCTCGAAACAAATTGAAGAGGTAACAGTCACCTGAGTAACATTCAAACCCAAAGTGCAGATTTGCTCGCGACTGCCAAACCTAAAATATTGTGCGTGTGCTCGGGTTCGCTCACATGATCGATCATCTAGACGGCAAAGAATTGAGGGTCTCGAGAACCCTTGGTAGAGCACATGGATAATAGCACTTGATGAATGCTGGCTTTATCTCTCTTTCGTTCTGCAGCAATCGTGGAAAAGTAGTAGGACTTGGAACGTGTCACTTCATGTAATACCTCATGAGTTCCCTCCCATGCGATGGCGTAACAGCAGCTCGCATGCTTCATGGTCGATTGTCCATGACTTATCGGTGCAAGCTGCCCTCAAGCATCTAATTGTGCCCTTGATGCTGCCGAGCACTCTCAATTTTTTTTTGGGGGGGGGGGCAGAAAATCTATCTATAGACACCATCCGGAGATCGCACAAGGACCATGGGACTGTGTAATAGTCTTATTGTCTGAGTACTGGCTGCTGGCAGACGGTAGACGGCAAACGAGGTGACATAATTTTAAAAAAAACTTCAAGTGCACGGAAACTCGCACATTGATCTATCGAAAGAAAGGACATTCAGTGTTGTTGAGGTCAAGGAGAGTAGCTGGAGTGGAAAGATGTCAAGGTCGTATAGGCACAAGTGTGTCAAAGTCTTGAGATCTATCCAGACGCATCTTCAGTGTTGACTTCACGACTATCTCGATACATACCAACCTCCTCCCTGAAGCAGGTACTTCACATACCGGTAGATATATACACGTGAGAGGGCACCTTCCATCCTTTGCAAAGCAGCTTGCCAGCCCCACCTGCCTAAATGACATTGTGCGCATTTTTGACTTCAGTGTTCGTTCACTTTGGCCTCACATTCCAGATTTTAGTTCTTGGCTGTATGGCCTGCTGGTGTTCTTTGTATTCTACCGCCCCATCTCTCCCAGTTTCACCCACCACCCTTTCGTAACACTATCACTTCACTTACCACTTCCACCGAACCACCTTCGGTATCATGCACCTGTTACCACTCCCTATCATCGTCAGGGCCTCTCAGTTCTTGACTTTGCTTCCCCAGACAGTAGACTTCAACTCACGCATCCAAACATCGTCAATCGCATTCTTGTCCCCTTCTACAATACTCTCATCACCGCACGCCCAGCTATCTCAAATCAGCTCGGAGTAGTTCCAATTCGATTCTCGTCAACGCCGCGTTATGGACGCGTTGTACGATCACGAAGATGTTCTACTCGCACGAGAGTAAGTCCAGCGTCCCGACTCTACCCTACCACCGCACAGCACTAAGAAGATTCTACAGTCCTAGCGAGTCCCAAGTATGGCGTTGCGACAGTATGGTAAGTTTTCCAGTGCTTGCCATCCCTAGAACCTTGGCTGAAGAAAAGACCACTCGCTGATCAGTGATGCCATGGTAGGCTGGTCGCCAATCTTGGCCACAAAGCCACCAGTCGCAAAGTGACTAGGAAGGCGATCGAAGAAGTCAACGTTCCCCAGGCCTGTGACACCATAGAAAAGCCCCCTGGCGCTCCAATTGCCCTGCGTCTGCAGGGTAGTCTTCTTTATGGCGTGTCTGGTGTGTATAGCAAGCACGGTGCCTATCTTCTTGACGACACCGAGAAGATGTGGGCTCGAATGCGGACCTACTTCCGTGAGGAAGGCGCCGCGAACAAAATCGATCGAAACGCAGGAAAGGCCAAGTGAGTTAAAAATCGATCTCAAGCTCGCATTCTTGTTCTTGATGGTCTCAAGAGAGCGGGTAGCTTGCATCTGTGACAGGCTCCATGCTGATAATCGATATGGCAGGCGCGGACAACTGATTCTAGTTGACGATCCGAATTTCGTTCCTGATTTCACCCTGCCTGTTCTCGACTTTGATGACCACGGCGAGCTCGTTCTTCCTGGTCTTCACTTGAGTCAGCAAAGCAAACTGTTTTCTCAGCTCTCCCCGGTTGAAAACAGCAGTGGCTCTCCAGCAAACCTTCCCTTCATCAATCTGAACATTCGTCACTCCTCGAGCCAAGGTAGTGTGAACATCCCTTCGCCTTTCGAAAAGCCTACTTATCCCAACAAGGACAAGAGCCAGATGCAAATATTTGGCGAGGAAGAGGAGCTGCCCTGGGACGCCTGGCCCCTTCGCATTGACGCGGACGGAAACATGATCGAAGAGCCTGAGCTACCTCCCCACCCTTCGCAGATAGAGAACCCCTTCGCGGAGAACGATGGACCGGCTCGAAAGGTACCCAGTGTCGCACCCTTTCCCAATGAAGGAGCGCCTATCATCTTTGGCGACGACGATGCTCAGATATTCTTTGGCGAAGACGAACAGCAGCAACAGCAGTCTCTTGTGGTGGACCCCGCTCAACAAACAGCCCACAACAGCAAGAACGTGTGCCTTCCGTCTGAGGAAGAATTGAGCTCTGATCTTGGCGATGCCCCCCAAGCCCAGCCGCAACGAAGACAACGCAAGATGAAGATCCTCGCACCGGACGCTGCGACTCATGTGAGTCGTTCGGAGCTCAAGAGCTGGGCTAACAACTACATGGCCCGCATCGAGGAGGCTCAACTACAGCCACAACAGGTAACCACGTTTCAAGCAAGAAAGAATGCTTATGCATTTGTGTTTGGGATGGGCTTGGGAGACATCGGTATCTTGAATGCAATCCCAGGCGTGGCGAACGATTTAGCCCATTTCTACGCAGGCGACAGCTTCAAAGACATGATGATGGGCGACATACTAGCCGGCGTTGAAGAGACTGCCAAGGAGGAAATACAGGAGCGCGCTCGCGGAGCTGCTCGACGTCGCTCGGCTTCTGTGGCATTCGGCTCGGAAGATGAACAGAGTCACGACGGCCGCCGGGTCCGTCCCCGTGATGACGCCGAGGGACAGCAAGATCAACCGCCATTGGGAAGCCAGCAAGACGCCCAAGTTGTTGACGAAGGAATGATGGCCTTCAACTCAGACCCAGCGGACATGATGCCTGAGGTCGGTCGCGAGCACCCTGGTTCAGCTTTATCCGACCGCCACCACTCCTCGAATGCGCCTTGGAATCGCCACTCTTCTGTTGAGGTCGGTCGCAGAGCGGTAGATGGCAGTCCATTGGTTGGTCGTGGCAGCATCCTCCAACAATCCAACGTCAAATTCAGCGACGATGGTGCACCCGCGTTTGGATCCGACGGCTTTGCTCCCTTGCAGTACGACGGGGCCGCACACGACCTCTCGTCGTTTGCCGACTTTGGCGCCGCTGCGGGCGTCTCAACTCAGGAGGCCAATACCAGCCAGTTCATGCGTGAGGCGCTCGACCGCGAGGGCCGGAACTTCCTCGGCTTTGTTGAGGGCGTTGCCATCCGGCGCGGCGAGGCAGACGAGCGCAGCGCGCGTCTCCGGTGGGTTGAGTTTGATGGTCTGTTTGAGGAGCAGGACAAGACCAGGGCTGTGGCAGCGCAGGCATTCTTGCATATCTTGACACTGGCCACCAAGGGCCAGGTCAAAGTCAAGCAAGAGTGTATGGATGAGAATGAGCCTTTCGGTCAGATCCGTGTTGGGGTCACAAGTGCACTTCACGAGGAATACTGGAGTGCCGAGGAGGACCTCGGTGGGGAAGATGTAGGTGACGACGACGAGATGGAAGGTGTTGAGACGTACGAGGATCTTGAGTGAGCGTCGAGCTCTGAATAATCTCGATGGCAAGTTGGCCCCAGGCGGATCATGCAGCCTTGTCGGTCTTTCAACTTATCCGCTCAGTTGACCATCGCTCCAGGGTATCGATCTCCATGTCTTGGACTTTCGGTTTGGGAGATCTCGGACTGGATGGTACTTCGAGTTTCGTTCGGCATTTGGATTCGGAGGCAGACGCTTGGGTGGGTTACTAACATGGATCACGACTTGCTCTGCGTCGGAATTGAGTTCAAGGGGAATATTGCGGATTGCTCTGGCAAAGGCGTTTTTTTACTTTCATTTTCTGCTTTTCACACATTCGGCAACATCATGGCATGAAACTGGCTCTAGCTTAGCACTCAGGCATATCATTTCAATCCCAAAGTCGGTGGTTTGTACCGACAGAAATCATGAAGAGAAAAAAGGATGACAAAGTGGAGAGACATAACACGAAGAGTTAGAGAGATAAAAGTGAATTCAATTTGCTAGTCTTTACGTACACTCGTGCCATCATACACTGTCCGAGGGAAAAGGGGATGGGAAGCTTACCCTCAATCACTCCTAGTCATCCTCATCACCAACGCCTTCACGATCTGCGAAGATCATGTACTGGATGTTTTCATCCTCCGCGGCTTCTGGCATGACCTTTTGCCAGACTTGTTGAACAGGTCCAAGTATATCATCGTCAAAAGTCAGCGAGACGGGAGGTGTAGGGAAGCTATGTATTCGCCCTTCACTAGTTACTGTGTTGTTCACGCCTGACCTCTGCTCATAGTACAGCTGGTACAGACTCTGCGGCACGCCGCTGTCTTGTAGTGTTACCAGTGCCGCGAGGACAGCGGCGACGGCGCGGTCGAGCAGCGACCTTGACTCTGAGGTGTGAATGGTGCTTAGGTATAGAACGCCTGGTTTCTCTCCGTTAGCCACCAGTCAAGACGTAGGAGTAGTGCTGGATAAAGGAGATGGATGTCGGGTGGTCAGAGTACAATTCGTTTGACGTCAAAGCCGTAGCTCAGGCAATGTAGATAAGTATGTTTGAATGTTTGTTCATCATGTGAAGTAAAACAAGACCATGCTAAAGGTGTGATTGACTTACTTTGGCCAGCAGGACATTCCCCTGTTTCACTCGAATGAGCCATGACATAGATCGGATACTTGGACTCAGTGCCATCACTTGTTGTGACGGACCCCGGAGGAAGAGCAATAACAGCCACAGCTGGCGTCGGTGCGCCCTCCACGTTCGTTACAAACAGCGAAGTTAGCGGCGAGTCAACCACAGTGATTAATCTGCTGACTGTGTTCACAGACGGTTCCTATATTCTTCCAGCGTCAGCATCCGTAAGAACGACAAAAACTGAGGTGGAAGCAATGTAAAGTAGTTTAGGATCAGAAGGAAGGCAACGGAAATATCAACATGGGGTTGTTTGCGCAATTCAGACAAGAATATGTGTTTAACATCCGAAATGGTTCATCATGGTAGCAGCGCGTGGACGCACGCGAACGGGAGAACGTGGGGCAGAAGCTTACCGTAGCTAGATCCACGGTTGGTGAAGCTTGTTCAGGTCCCCGAATGAGCGTCTTTGCCTTCACAACAGTGCCGTCGCTCAACTCTACTTCGACCAGCTCCTCATTCTGACCCTCGCTCTTCAACGTCTTGATGCCTGTGCCGAGCATGTAAATTCCACCGCCAACAGCCCCAGCGCGACAAGCGACCTGCGCGATCTCCGAGCCGCCGCCCCACTTGGGGTATACAGCTGCGAAGCCCGGCCCAAACAGGCCCATGGAGGTGAGGTGGCGATGTATCGTACCAAGGCCCTTCTTTGTGCTGATCTGCCCATCAAGCGAGAGCGTCAAGGCTGTAATATATGTCCGCAGCTCGTAGTCGAGGCCCATCTTCTCGCCCAAGAAGTCGGCCAGCGGCCGCTCAGCATACTCTTGCCACTGTGGCCGCGCCTCTTCCTCCTCGTACGAGAGAACCAGCTTCAAGAATTTCATGAGCTGGCGCTTTGCACGAGCGGAGAGGTCGCTAGAGGAGAAGACATCTTCGCGCGTGGAGGGGATGCGAGCAAGAGTAGGGCTTGTCGAGGCGCCGTCCGCAGCAGCGGGCTTGAGCACGAAGAAAGAGCCCACGGCCAAAAACTCGAGCTGCCTGTACGCGCGCGACGAGACAAGCTGCGACAGAAGCGTTGAGTTGGCGTGGATGAGCTGTGGGGAGAGGGAGAGAGCGCAGGCGCGGGCATTGGAGATGGCAGAGGCTTCTTCTGTAGGTTTGGTCACGGCAGCAGCGGCGAAGACGGAAGACGACGATGACGACAGCGACGCATGGGCGATCTCTGTGGCCCACGCATCGGCCTCGTTCAGGCTGAATGCTGCTTCACATCCGCCATAGTAGTCATTGGGGTCGATGTGGAGGATCTTCTTGTCGGAGCGGGAGAGGGCTCTTCAAGGAGAGGAAGAGCTGGGTTAGTTAGAAGGGCTCTCTGAGGGCCTGATGTGCGCGGGAGAGGGGGAAAAAGTAAACTGACAATGCTAGAAGGGATTGCTGCAGGCTTGTGCTGCAGATGATGACATCCCAGGTGGTTTCGCTGAGCGACTCCATGGTGGTTTGGTTGTGCTCCTCGATATGGGAAATGCTTCTGGAGAGTAGAGGTTGAAAATTGCGGGAGGCTCTGCAAATTTGGAGAGGATAATGATAAAAGACAAGGAAGGACCTGCTGCTAGGTGGTCAAAGCTCCCTAGGGCTGGCGCCGGCCCCACCTTTGGATTTCGTCGGCAAAATCGACCGCCCGGGAAAATCTCAAGAACTTCTCTCTCTTTTTCCCTTCAACCATCCGCCCAACCAGGTACAGTTGCTTCAATACCTACACGGACAACAAATCTGCGAACTTCCTTTCATTAGGCAGCTTCATGTTGGGCGGCAGACCAAACCAACACTCATCTTGTATCTCCTGCTCTTGAATCAACAACGTGTGATAGCGGGTCGAACGGAGCGAGACATCTGCTTATTGTTTTCTGGGTTTTCTTTCTGGCATGCAGTGTAACTTAAGTTGACACTGTTGACTGCTTGCAATCATCCTTAGACTTTGTATATATACTTTATCTCAATATTGTTCCTCGCTGACGCATTTCTTCACTTGGCCATGCCATCGTGATGGATATCTTCACATCCAGGCCCATCCTGAGTGCAGGCCTGGCCGGTGTCTCCGCGGCCCTGCTCCTCCGCTCTCTGCTATCCTCATCACCTCGATCGCCCTTCTCAAACTCCCACCGCATCATTCCCTCTCCACGCCAGTCCCTTCTACCCCATCTCACACCTTCGGAAGTCGCTCACCTCCCCTACCCTCCCTCCGCGCTGCCGGGCTCCCGCGCCGTGTCTACACCCTTCGGCACTATACATGTCTTCGAATTCGGCCCTCCACACGGTGAACGTGTCTTACTCCTGGCCGGCATCTCCACGCCCTGTGTATCTCTCTCGTCGCTTGCCCTCGCACTCGTGGACAAGGGGTATAGAGTGATGTTGTTCGACTACTTTGGCCGCGGGTGGTCTGACAGTCCCGACCCTGCTGACATGGACCATGACGAGGGGTTGTACCTAAGCCAGATTCTATGTGCGCTCGCAAGTTCGGACGTGGCTTGGCTGGGACAGGCCGAAAGGGATGAGAACGGCGGTGTCCATGTTATTGGATACTCGTTCGGAGGAGGTTTAGCGGTGAGCTTTGCGAGCCACTTCCCACGGTGTGTGAGGAGTGTCACAGCCATCGCGCCTGGTGGGTTGATGAGAAAGAGTGACAACTCCTGGCGCACGCGGTTGCTTTACTCAAGAGGATGGTGTCCAGAGCGTGTGCTGGGATGGTTCGTACGGCGAAGGTTTGAGCCGTCAAAGGCTGCCAATTCTCGGAAAGGGCATGGAGATGACGACGCACTGCTCGAACAGGCAGAAGTCAAGAAGGACGGGCAGGGCGACGATCCATATGAGGATGCAATGGTGACTCCCCTGCTACCTAACGTCACGGTCGGGCAGGTCATGGCGTGGCAGCTCGAGCATCATCAAGCTTTCATACCGGCGGTCATGAGCGCGTTTCGATATGGGCCGATTCATGAGAGGTACGAGGAATGGCAACGGCTGGGTGCATTTCTCGCTGAGAGGCGGGCTGACTCGAGTCTGCCAGGGCTTTTAGGCCACAAGATTTTGTTGGTCCTCGGTGAAGCTGATTCTATCGTCAAAGAGGATTTCATTGTATCGGAAGCTGAGCGAGTGCTTGGTGCTGATGGAGTTGAGTCTGTGGTACTGAACGCTGGTCATGAGGTAGCAATCACAAAGGGAGCTGAGATTGCGGATGCTTGTGTCACATTCTGGAAAAGAGCTGCCCATGTCAGAGAGTAAAAGACCAAGACGTCCATATAGAGCCTTGACTTAGGCATTTGGGTCAGACAAGATCGGTGCGATGCTTTTGGAGGCTTAACCACTTGTAAGCGACAAGTTTTCATACCGAGCGTTGAGACGTTGAGCGAATTGACTGCCAAGGCAAAACACCTATGGATTCTTCATTTTTGCGTAAGGGTATCAAAGTCTAATCAACACCACCTTGGCGAGACCGACACACCGCCCTGGCGGTCAACGAGGACGCACTCTCATGGTAGAGACTGCCATGCGCAAGACAAATTCAAGATAGTAACTCCTTAGAAACGTCTGCCCACCTATTTTCAGCCAAGGCCGCCACTCCGCGTATCTCTTCCGGTCCCAAGACTCTCCCACCAGCTTTCTCAATCCCTTTTATCCTCGTCTCCCCTCCACTCCTGTCTACCACAACCGTAACGGTCTCATCACAGAGCTTTTCCTCTTCGCGATCCGGGTCAACCAACATCCATGTCTTACCCCTGATCTGGTCCCGCACCGCGGGCTCCGTTTCCCGCTCGACCAACACAGCCGCTGTACAAGCCACGGGCAATCCCGCGAGCGCCAAAGGCTTGCTTTCGCCTCGCGAGCACAGCACCATCTCGCGATCGGCATCCCACCAGGCGCGTGGAAGTTTCGTGTCCCGTAATGCCGCGAGTACAGCAACCCAGGCGGCGTCGAAAGGGTTGCCGTCGAACGAGATGAACAGCACGTCGATGTACAGCGTCCAGTAAGCCTTCAGCTCTGGCTCCGTCGTTGCGGTGTCCTGGTCTTCCTCCATTCTGTCGTCCTCTGCCGCCCCCTCCTCCAGGTTAGGCGGCGTATGCCACACTCGTAGATCCTCGACGTCCAGCATTCCGCTGTTGTGCAGCAGACTATACACGCGCGTGCTCAGTGTTTGCGCGAGCGTGCTGGGGGGCACACCCGGTAGAAACTCAGGCGCACACCCCGTGGCGAGCTCGATATTCGGCACCAGCAGTTCATAGTCTCGCAATTCTTTAGTGCCCTCCTCCTTCTTGTCTGTCTCCGTCATGCCCTCGCGCTCGAGAGCTGTCTTTGGTGTGCGCCATTGCGGGATGCTGGACACGGGCAGCAGCTCGCCGCGCACGCCACAGATCACGGCTGTGTCGCCAATTCGGACCATGGCGGAGCCGTGGGCATGGCTAAGGGAGGAGGCATTGATTCTGAGGGGCCGTGGCTCGTGGGGTGCGCGGTGATTGGCGCGTGTGGGTTTGGTAGAGGGTTGGGAGAGGTTTGCGAGGAGAAACGGGTGGGGAGAGAGTTTTGCCAGGTGTGTGGGCGGTAGGGCTGCTGATGAGGCCATCTTGGGCGAGAATCGAGGCTACTCGGACCCCTGTCTATGGGTGTGGCCGGCGGGGATGTGTTGGTGGTGGTGATGGTGGTGGTGTTGATTTGAAGTTGGCGTGGCCAGGGCTTACCATTTCTGGATGAGGCTCAACTTGGGACCAAAATTTTGTTTTCAGCCTTAGCGGGGTTGAGTTTGGACGGGTCCAATCGGGCTCTAGCGGGAACAGGCCCTGAAGCTACCCCGCGGCGGCCCTGAAGGCGATCATTCTTGCTCGGGCCGCCCTGAGCAGTCACTGGCATTTCCAGAACGGGAATAGCAAGGTTGTGTGCTTCATCAGTCCGTGGCTTGAGATCTCAGACATGTACAGCCCATTTCCCCTTTGACGGAGCTACACCAAAAACTCGAGGATCCATTACCGAGATTTTCTTCACTGACAGTATTCCACTCATGGAACATAATACAAGTGCACCAGAATGAGCCTGGCTCCGGTAGAATACTCGCTGCGGTTCCACTTGGACTGTCATTATAGATTGGTATGACGTAGCCCTACTGGCAGACCTATGCAATGGAGCAGGTTGCAATCCCTCAGCCTTGACAAAGATGACAAAATGCAATGATCTACAATGACAGCATACAAGCAGTTTGCGTCTGGTGGATGGAGACATGACGTATGATGGGGGGAAGACCAAACCTACGCCTTCGCCTATATCAATGATCAGAACTACTGGTTTCTCGATCCACCATTCTCTTCTTCATACACACCATACCCGTATTCCAATTCATTACTGAAACCGCACACCATCTGAAAACATTACCCCTCATAAATCTTCTCAATCATCAAAACCCACTTCTCAAAATGCACGGCAACTCATCAGTCGGTGGCTCCGCAGTCTACGAGGCTGGCGACCAGCGCAACGTCAAGAACTCCGAGATCCCCTCTGCTGAGCGCTACGAAGAGGGCAAGGTCAACTCTCACGACACCCACGACTCCAGTACGTACATACATGAGACATCTCTATAGTATATCAACCTCATACTGATACTGCATCTAGAGGACCAAAGATCTATTGCCAACCGCCTTGCAGCTGAAGAGCACAAGAGCGAGCCCCAAGACGACCGGGAGACTGCCATGTCCAAGAAGGACTCTACCCTCCCCGCAAAGATGCACGGAAATGAGCCATCCAAGGGCGCAAAAGTCGACCAGGAGCTGCAGGAGGAGGAAGAGGAGCTTCTGAAGAAGAAGGGCGGTGGTGGCCTGCCTGGAAAGAAGATGTAAAAAGTGTGTTAAGAGAATTATAAAAAAAAAACACAGTGCACAGCATGGCGTTGCGAGGATAGACCCGGCCTAATCTGGGAACTGAATTAATATCTCGTCTTGTACATTTCGCAACTTGAGCATTTCGCAACTTGAGCTGTGTGCTGAGCCTTCCCATATGCGAAAGACGAGCATATCATTGGGATGAGAGAGAAAAATGCGGGTTTTCCTTTACGTTTGCACGACAACGTCACAAATTATATGGCACAACTAATCGACACTATTATTTCGATTCACATCTACGGAACTGTACTACAAAGAATGTCAAAACGCGTGCCATCAATGCGGTTCGCATTGAGCATCTGAGGCGAGCCGTACGATACTGAGGGCCCAGCCGTAGGCGTGTCTGCTAGCCCGACTACGGAGACCAGAATGCTCGGTCGTGTATTGCCTCGACATCTCCCACGACGCAGCCCCGATCCCTTCTGTCGCCAATACGATCGACTTCATCGTCCACAGCTTCCCTTCCCACCCGGCTCTCGGAACGCAGCATCGCACAGACGGAACAAACCTGTAGACGATCCCAAAGTTAGCAACGAGGTCTCAACAGAAGCAAATTGACGACAAGTTGAAAACCAAGGGCTTGGAAAGCTCTCTCAGAATATGTAAGAAATGACTATCAGTTGACCGCAAGATATAGCACCGCAGGCGAGCGGGCCATCTAAACGGCATCAATCGCAAATTTCTCTCATCAGTGGAAGCGCTCCGCTACCGCATCTGTCACGAAAAAAAAAAGTACAGAGCGAAGCAGAAAGAGAATTGTGAAACACGTCAAGGGCGACTTACCGATGCTGCAAGATGCGCGTCGCCTCCGGCCCTCTGGCCGGGCGAGAGATGGTTGGGGAAGGGGGTTTTGGCTGGGAAGTAAGGATGGAGTGGAAGATTGATCGTCTTCGGTGAAAGAAATTTTGAACTTTTTGCTTTTTGAGTGCGAGACGCACGGGCCTCATGCATGAGCAGACATGGGTCACGCTGCTGACCAATATTCGTGCAAGGAGATGTGGAGGTCCCACTTGGCTAGACGACTCCTCCACCGCGACGACATCGCAAGTACAATTAAAGAAGTACAATTTTTTTCTCATCTCATGAACTCATCACTTTTTTTTTTCCTCTTGTCTCTATAAATCTCGTTTCATTTGGGGAGACATTCTGGTCACGAGCCCCTTGTTCTCAGCCTCCGTCAAAAGCAAATAAAACCATTTGCGACATGAAAAGGAGGCTCTTTCGGCGGTGAAGGTGACAGAAGATGCTTTTCATGAATCTTTTCATCATCGTGGGTCATGCAGTCTGCGTGAACGTACGGTCTTCTGTATTCCTTCGTTCTAATTTGGCAACCAGCTCGCTTTAATGCTGGGGGTGAGATCGAAAGGGTGTTTAACCCCTTGGTAGGTCCCCCCCCCCAACCTTCTGATATCTGATATCTTGGCTTGCTATCAGGCAGTGCTGTGGTAGTTGTAATATTGCTCCCTGAAAGATGTGGAACTATTTACCATCAGAAGCCAGGTTTGAGCAGGTGAGAGAACGATGAGAGACATGGAGAAAAGAGAGACAGGACGGGAAAAGGAATGGAGCCTGTCTCAGATCCTCTCCGGACGGCTGCTAGAGAGAATCCCATTTGCTTCTACCCCCCCCCCATGCTTTTACAAGCGGTGTGATCTGACCTGGCTTGATTCCTATGGCTTGGTCCGATCTCGCGGTCAAAAAACAATCAGGTCAGGTATCGACACTGTCGCACAAACGGGTTGGGCTCGGTTCCATCACCCGCGAAAAGCCGACCTGTCGTCTTCTGGAAGCGAGCGAGCCCTGAAGCACCATTGCAGAGCTTTCAACCAACTGGATTCTCGACACATCATACCACTTGGATGGGCAGCTACGTGTAATGGGAGTTGGGCGACTGTGCCTGACGTGGGAAATCCTGATACTGAGACCCTGGAATCCGGGAATAGTCGTGGGGAAGGGGACTGGCAACTGCAGGGCTCCGAGGCAGCGAATCGGAACACCTTGTCTTTTGTTGTCAGGTCGGCAGGGCGCCCGCCTTGAGTGTAACCACAGATCTCCTGTTGACTAGCTGGTTAGATCTGGGCTTTCGACATGAATGGTAGGGCTGGCACCCGGGGCGCCCAGGCAGTCGGCCCGGGTTCAACGGCAGATCCTGTCGTCATACGGAAGCGGAAATTGTCTCACCTGTCAAATCATTGCCCTTGCCTTGTCCACTACTATCAAGTTGTGCCGCATACATACCTAGTACGTGGGCTTGGATTTGAGTACGATCTGGTTTCCGGTTGGTTGGCAGTTGGGTCGTTCGATGCGGTCAAAATGTGGTGGCCGCAGTCAACTGGTCATTATTGTGGTCCATGCAATGCTCTTATATCTCGAAGACGGGAAAGACGCAGACCAAAAAACTGGATTTTGTTCTAGATGAAATCACCCTCGAAGCCGTGGATATCGTCTGTCTCAAAGCGAGCATGATCCATTTTGTGCACCCCCCACCTTTTCCCCCCGACGCCATTAAGAAAGACATTGTAGATAACGAACGGTAGCTCTTGATGCTCGACCATCCCGTGAGGGACTCAGTAAACAGAAAGAAATCGTTTGATACTTTCTTGTGACACCCGAAAAGAAAAAGAATCAAGAAAATCTGGACCCGGTTGCCGTGAGGCACCATTCTCTCAACTGCCCATTGTAACAGAAACAAGCAAGCAATTTGATCCATTGGTGTCACCCAAACGGCAGCAACCTTAAATTTTTTGTTGACGTCTCCCAAAAAGAACACCATGACAGGAAACAAAAGACGTAATTGGCGTTTCTCTGGCGGTCGGGACTCAAACCCCCGTGCAACGATGCTTCGAGTTATTGTATCCAACAACTCTAGAAGCACGGTGTGCCACAAGTGCTGCATGCGCGGCCTGGGATTACCCAGGACTCTTTGCCAGCTTGGGCACAGGTGGGACAACGCACACCTGGGAGCTAGAGGACGAGGTGAGTTAGATATCGCCTGTTCATGGAGATGGCCGAGTATCTGCTTACTGGCCGAGACCTGATGTTTGGGTTGCTGGAGAGGTCGGGATAGTGAACAGAGGATGGTCCGGGCATCATCGGAGACGGGCAAGAGTGAGGGAATGTGTGAACTGGAGTGAAGTCCAAATCGCGAGGAATGGTAGGGCGGACCATGTTGAATACTGGTAGGTGGTTTCCAGGTAGTTGGTGTCTTTGTGGTATTGAAAGTGGAATAAAGGTGCGTAGCTGGGCGGTGATGCTCGGTGACTTTGTTTGTATAGTTGGGTGGATTATGGACTAAGGAAGGAAGGGTAGGGGGATGAGCTGGTTGCAAGTTATATAGTCTTTTTCAGACTTGTCGTCTAAGAGTTTGAGGTGACAGGGATGGGATGTTAAAGGGCGGAAAGGAAAACAAATTGAGTGTGGGAAGAGCCCTTTAGCCCCCTCGATGGTACGGGAGGTACACGGGAGCGGGTGGCCCCATCGATCCCCTCCGTGCCCAACTTCTCAAGAAGAAGAAAAGAAGAAACAAAAAAAAAAAGGAAAAAAAAGGAAAAAAGGAAAAAAAAGGAACAAGACAGCAGTTGGTCTGGCGCATAGCCGAATGGTAGACCCATCATCGCTGTGAAAGTGGGGATGGGAATGATTTAGTCGATCGTCGCACGCGCACACGCACACGCGCAACGCACACATCACCGCATCACTTGATCAATGAAGCGATCCCATTAGAATATTTGGGAGAGAGACACACCGGACGACTGCACAGTTGAAGTACCGGGGCACGCTGAATCGTGTGGAGTCCTCGCCCAGCCATGACAGATGCTCAGCAATATGATCAAACAACAAAAAGCATGAGATGCACGGCTGGCTCGAGTCGGCAGTCTAAGATGCATCGAATTCACCGCCGTCCGCGGAGTGCCACGATGGGCAAGAAAGGCTCGGAAAGGATGGAAGAGGAAGTTTATGTCACCTGAGTGGAGTCAAAACCCTCTTTGACAGGCACGGATGAAATCCGACTATGTCATATGTATAGGCAGGTACAGGACGGTCGTGGGTCCAATCCAAGGCTACCTCTCAGTACTTTCTCTCGCCCGAGACCACTTCGACTAGGATCCCTAAGCCAATCTTTGAGCACCAGTGAATACCATAGTATCAAGGTGGAGGCGCGTTTTGCTCCGAAGATCAAATGATATCAAAAACAATCAACACGGAAAATGACAGGTAACTACAGCATCCTGGGCTCAACGCCCAAATCCCAGGTTGTGGTGGATCCTGTTCCCCTAGATCCGCTTCTCGCTTTTTGGAATCGAGGAAAAACGCTACCACCCCCGAGCCCGGTCTCAGCTGCTTAGCCGCCCGGCCGCTTCGGTCGCTTCGGTCGCTTGTGTGTGTTTGCTTCCCAAGTGATCAACCGACGGGCAGAGTTGCGAACTGATGGCGATGACATGCAAAGGGCCCTCGCATTTTCTCATAATTTCTTGCTGGTCTCTTTGTTTGGTCTCGCAAATGAATTGCCATCTTGCTGAAATCACAAAGTCGACTATCAATGGGACGAACATTGAAAGCCTCGGCGTCAAAGTCAGCCAACCAGGGCCCTCGCGGTACATCCGGAAGTGTGACATGAGGGCCCATTTGCGTGACAGTGAGCCACTAACCATCATCAGTCACTCATCCTTGGTTACAGATTGATACATCAAAGGGCTTTTTTACATGCTCAGATACTATGTACCTAGGGTACTCAGAATCGCAAGGTTGATGCATGCTTCGGCAAAGCGTTGTGATATATCAGATCCCCGATCCAGCCTACAGGGCTGATTCATTATAGGTCTTGATAGCGGTTGGCTGATCCTCGTAGACGTACACAGAATCTCGTGATAATATCAGCAATACTGATTCCTTTCCTCCTTTGGCGCTACAAGGTGGGAACGTTCGAATAGGTGAAGATGCTGTCCGTCATGATCTCCCAAAATATTGAGCAGGGACCCAATTGGCAGGCAAAGAAGGCGGCAGGCATGCCCTGCCCTGTCATGGGTGTATTAGTTACCGGAACGGGAAGTTAATCTTCAACTGCGTTCTCCAAGGTCAGCTCAGCCCTGCCCTGTCGACGAATTCGCTTCCCTCTCGTGCGGCTCCACGACGAGTATTGCGTAAGATTGAAACTTTAAACTGAAGGTGCTGCATGGTATATTCTGTGCCCATGCCAAGGTGAAGGGAGCATACCCCAGACAGCTTCTAGCCGTCCAAAGACCTTTCCCAAGTATTAATAAAATGACGTCCTTCGTCCTCAATATATTAGGTTCCCTTTGCATACCATGAAGATCCAGCTGTACAACCCCTATTCGACCTAGCTCGTCCACTTACAGCCAGACTAAAAGATCGAACTGTTGGCTAGTCATGTCGATAAGTTACACTCGGCCTCGCGACAACATAGTTATCCCCATGTCTTACTATCTTGCGCTTGGCTCTTTGCCGTAGGTCCTTCATCGTCCGAACAGGGAGGGTCGAGGGTCGAGACGCAGCCAGCTCGTCTCCACGTTCATCTCGGGCAAGACAGATTGCACACTTGTGTCCACTCCATTCCGACAATTTGCATCCTACCCACCAAGAACGCGACTTTGCCTCGTGGATCGACTTCCGGGGTGAGATCCCTGCCCGAGCTGCCCCCCCCCCTCGGCCACTGTGCATCTTAGATCGGAAGATGCCGTGATTAATGGCGACTTGCGCTGCTAAATTGAGGCCCAGTAACACACCTCACACTGCGTAGGTACATGGTAGCTTCGACGTGGGTTCGGATGTACTGCGCTGTCTTATCTTTGGGGGCAGTTCGAGCTAATGCCCACCCGGATCAGATAACCAGAACGAAACTTTTCAGTTCTCAACTCAATCTGCTTGGATCCTGGTGCAACTAGGTATCTCCATGGCACTTGTGCAACTCCAAATTCGAGTCAGGCAATACTTTGCGGTGATCCTGGGGTAGGTAAATTTAGGCACATACGTACCCTTGACTGTGCTTAATGCCGGATCGTGCGGGAGGGCCTTCACCGATAATGTTAGTTTCTTTTGAAGTTGCATTTTCCAAATTGCCGATGGATATCTACGACTACACCGCTGCTCTGCGTTTATCAGGTGTCTGCGAAAGCGCATCGATCGAATGTGCAGCTGCTCTACCCTGCATGTCCTGCAGGTCGTTTCCCAGTTCCCACCATTCCCAGCAAAGGACAAGGGGCGGCGGGAACGCGGCTTGCATACCCTAGGTACCTTGGGGAACGGAGTATATCCAACTGCATCGGTGCTTAGTAGTGATCCATGTTCCAGATGCTTTCACCGGATTATCATCTTCTAGATCGTTCCAAGGCCAGCTAAACGCCCGTAAAACGTGCTTTTGGGGGGGGG